>CAVNYN010272308.1:0-54459 GCA_963692815.1 Nyctanthes arbor-tristis | reverse complement strand
ACTATCCTATAAAGAAAATACAAGTGGTATAGATAATAGATGGTGACAGGATTATTGATTGGGACTTGGGGCCTTTGGACTCACAGAGGAAATTCCTTTTCGCCCACAAACCAAACCAGTCTTCTTTTTCACACCCCTTTTATTTTCTTGTTCACATTAGGGTTTTTCAACTAGGCAAATAGCACCCTTTTCTGCAATACAAGGTCAAAAAGAACCCTATTTGGAGACCCCCAACTTTTTCTGCACCAAAACTTGGACCATTTCAACTGAGGTAAAAGGAAAAGGGAATGAGAAAAGGCAATTATATAATTTGGGTAGCTGCTCTTAACCAATCTTTACTCTTCCAACATCTCATGTCTATCTCGGGATATATATTGTTCTATATAGAGGCTAACTATTGTCTACGTTTATTAGTTTGACCATCAGTCAACTTTGCATTGTCATATCTGTGAATAAGTAACTTTTTACTTCTTCTAAGAAGACAAATCAGTAAAATGATACCACATGATAAAAATTTTAAGCCAAACTTGGCATAAATTGAGTTAAAATAATTGTCAAACTCCTGTCAAAAAAAAAAAAAAAAGTTGCCAAACACTGAATTTATATAATGAAATCATCTTGCTATACTTCCAAGCAATTGGCTGCTAATTAATCATTTCTAAATTTGAACAGGCAATTCAAGAAAGGTCCAAAGTATTCAAAGTTTCATTCAATTAATAAAAGATTGAGCCGGCCAAAGAATTTTATGTACATGTCCCTATCTTTCAGTTAAATAATGCTCCCCAGGACTTCACATACTATTAAGATCTTGATCTTTAGCTGGCCGCCGACCCCACGGCCAACCACGAAGGTGACCGGGGGTCACGATTAATAGATCCACCAACGTCAAAAGTTGGGTTTTCTTCTTTTTTGACATATACTCTCTCTACCGTGTTACGTTTGTAGTTCGACTCACCAGTCTCAAAGGTTTATAAAAGATTCTTCTATATTCGAATCTTTTCAAATGTTTACCAAGATTCACATGGAAGACAAATACAGCTCACAGGCAAATTGACCGATGGCACTAATTAGCAAAAGGCGAGAATTCTGTTATGTACATAATCCAATTACTGATCAGCTTTCACGGATCCAACCCGTTTTGAACACGTTTCACAACGGATGGACGCAAACAAGCATACAAGAAATATATACACACACTTCAGTGCGTGTACATAACGCTCTAAAAGAAAAAGACGCGGCCATACAATAAACAAGATTTTTAGCAGATCGGAAGAGCGTCTTTAATATTGTCTAGTGCTGTGTGATCCAACTAACCAAACACAACATAACGAAATAGCTCGCATGAAACTAACTTTTCGTGATAGAACCTGGATCGAAGTCAGTTGCCTTAGAGTGCTTCGGAATGTACAGAGGAAACCGCTCAACACTAGCTAGTAGTGCTTCAAGAATAGGATCTAACCAAGCCGAAGTTACAGAAGGATCTAGACTTGAAGAGCCCGCCAAAGAGGAACCTGGTCGGAGATTCCTGGGGAACTTGATTTAGCTCTTCGGGACTGCCCTTTACTCGGAGTATAGTCTGCCCAATAGTTTTCCGAATAGAGTCTATGATTTTTGGATCAACAGGATATCCAGATGCATCCCGAACATAGAATGTATTAACAGCTTTTCCAGCTCTTGTCGTTACCTCTGCTCGGGTTACAGTGAGGCTGTTTTCACGGAAGATTCGGGTCACATCAGAGAGTAGCCCGACTCTATCGGTCGTGCACAATTCTAATTTCAAACCCTGATGAAAAAAGAAACAAAAACACCATTCAAATTAGTGCTTGGAGCCACTCTCTGAACAAAGAAAATTAAGTAATGTGAAGCAAACAAGGATCCATAGGACATAATAGGTCAACATCAGATGATCTATGAAGCTCTAATATGTTTTAAGATTCTTGTAAGAACATAGTAAGACAAGAGTGTAAACAGACAGCCAGCCAACTTGAATATATAAGAACTGAAATCACTTAACTCTAAAATTCGTATTCCCCTTTTTGTTCTTAAGTGGTTCAGTTGAACTTTCCAACCAGAACCAGACACTAAATTTTTTGGACGCAAGTTAAATCCTTACTTCAGATACTCTTCTTTCAATTGCCGCTTCAAGACACTGAATAACCCTTTCTCTCTCCGCATCTGATTTCACCGGAGATCCATCAATGTGTCTTATACAGTACTCCTTCAAATGCAAACATGAAAGTTTTTTAGTCCATGATGTAAGAGGCATAACACATTTTTGTATTCACATTGACAATAACCCACCCTCCCCCGCATACCGTAAAGGTCGAACCTCAGTCGAGATATAAACTAGGATTCAAACAATATGACAGGCACATATCATACACATTAGAAAACCAGATATACCTGATATGCTTCTGGCCCTTCAGCATCTACATTCCCATGGAAAACTACATACTGCATGTCTGTCAAGGTGCAGATTACATCAAACAGAAGTTTTGGTCTATCCTTGCACCGAATGGTGATCACAGAATAGTCCTTGTCATGCCAATTTGTAACATTTACATTTGGCCTTTCTTTTTCCTCTATGGCACTTTCTCCCATCCCTTCATAGTCGCGGTCAGCAAACATTATCTGGTGAAGCCTTCTCTCAGTGTGAGTTACCGCGTGGGACACTACAGTCTTAGCTTCACGGGTTTTGTTACTACCCTTTAGTACATTACATAGGAGGCGCTTAATCATGGATAGCCTCTCGGGATCAGTAATTGAACCCCCGGTTTCCTCCTCAGTTACGTGCATCACGGCTGCAGCTCGGGTATTATGAGTCCACACCTCAGCATTCACTACATTGCATTTGAGATGAGTGAGAACAGCACTCACTTCCGAAAGTAGTCCCGGTCTATCACTTCCTATCAACTCGATTGCCGTGTGGTCCATTCCGGATGTCACCCCGACAGATCTTCTCATCGACGATGAAAAGCAAGATTCTGGACCAAGAGACTGTAAATAAATCCAAATATGTCAATTTAGGTGGCAATATATAAGCAAAAAGCAAAGTTAATGATACTAATCATATAACTCGCCTTCTGGATATATTCCAGTATTCCTTCATCTGTTATCTTGTTTCCATCATGGTCGGTGACATTGAAAACTGGCAGAAGAAAGGAAAACATGAGAACAATTATTTCCAACAACTATTGGTAAATGCTTTAGCCACAGTGAAAGGGAAAAAAAATGTTACTACCGTCCATGAACCATCCTCCATCAGAACAAATATAAGCTTTAGATATCATAAGATTGAGATCAGTAAGGACTTGTACAACTTCCAAAAGTATTCCATGTTTATTAGCACTGTCCACCTGTGCAAGAAAAATGACAGGACGTTAACCTTAAAATCGAGAAATTGGAAAAATTCCACAAGTCTTGAGATATATGGAGTAAACTGAAAAGTACAGAGGAAATTACACCTGAATAACAGTGGCATTTTTGCAGGATTCATTATCAATTACAACTCTGAAAACACAAGAAATTGGATTAATGGTGGCACTATAATTACACTAGAAATTGAAATCATCAGTGCAAAAACAGCGTGGATAAGAAATTAGGTACCTGGGAGGGTTCATTCTCCTGATGAATTTCTCATACTCATCATCCATATTCTGTGAATAACTCACTGAAGCTTCTGGTAGGTAAAAAGAGAAGAAGAAAAGGAAAGAGAACTTAGATCAAGCCGAGAAGAACCTTAAAAATACAGAGAATCACCAATACCAATCACAAAGAAGATACTGAAATCTAGATTAGAAAAGAAGGGAAGGAAATAATAGAAAAGAATAATATATAATTTTGACTTGTGAGATATGGAATAGGTATTAGAAATATAGAACGACCTCTAGATACCAAGAAAGCCAGCCAATTAAGAAGGCTTAAAACCCCAGAAAAAGGAGACTGTTATTTCCCCACCCCTACGCCCAATCTGTATATTGTGTGGTTTTGTGGGGCTAAGTGTCTGTGTGGGAACCATAGCCCATCAAACCAATTGAAGAAATAAAGTGGTAACAGCGCATAACACCCACGAGCGTGAAAAACAAGCACGGATACCAAAACAAATCAACAGCCTGGACACAACAAACACTCAATAAATAACATAAACTCAGCAACAAGCATAAAACCAGCAGAACAAGAAACAGAGCAACAAACCGTACCACCAAACTAATAGCCAAAAAATGAAGAATAAAAAGCCAGAGAATTACAGAGAAATTGCTCAAACTCAATTAACGAATACAGTAGCCAACCCAATTAGATTTGACGTAAATAACTTTTAGCAAGAAAGTAGCAAGGAGCCCAAAATTGACAGAGGAATGGAGAGGAAAAAATGACGCATATCCATTAAAATTCTTGAGGATTCTTTACCCGTGTCAACAAGATTCTCTTGATTCTCTCAATACTGACTGTTTCATGCAATTCTATCCTACGGCAACCCTTTATATACACACACCAATAGCCCAACACACAAAAAGAGTCCCCTCACCCCCACTATCTCTGTCCTCCCCCCCCCCAACTCTTTCTCTATATAAGGATATATAATCTATAAATATCTTCAATTTGTTGGTGAATTGTTATTTAAGTTTCGAGTCTTTTGAGTTTTCTAAATTCAGCTCCTCTTCGAAATTTCAGGCCTTTTTTTCTAATGAGAAAAAGAAACTTCCCAGAAAACGAGAAAGGAAGGGTGATGAGGGTTGAATCATAATTGCGTAACGGTGGACCGTGGACCCTTTATTTTTTCGGCGATCGCTGGTGCGGTTGTCCAGTTGCAGGGATCAATCAGATTTTTACTCTGCAGTAATTTTTACCGTCACGTGATGCCAGTAGAACAGTAAAAAAAAATTCTCCAAGCTTTATGGGAGGAGAGAAAGTTTGTTAGTAAAGGAGTGTTTGGCTCTCATTATAATTTTGGTCCTATAAGTTAAAATGAGTGGTGAAGATTTTATTTGAGGTAAAAGCTAAAACTAGAACCCACAACTAACCACAAGGATTTAAGAAGTTAATTACATGATATATTCAACTAAAGAATATAATGATAGAAAATTTTATAAAATAAGTAATTTGTGTTTTCTAGCTTGCTAGAAAGAGAAATTTCTTATAATCTATTATTATAATTTTAAAAAGTAGAATTGGGTGACAAACAACAATTAACTAATTAAATCAAAATAGGGTGTTATCAAGTTAGATCAAATAAAAAATCTAAAATATTTCCATATATGTGTATGTGTCTACTTGTTGTGTCTATTTATCTAATGAGATGTCAAGTGACGCGTCAACTTGTGATTAGAGATCGGACTCTATAAAGAACTCAGTTTTGTTTTCATAGTCGGACCATTTTACATGGCCAATTGTAAAGAACTAGGACTGGTGATGTGTCAGCATCTCATTGGAGACTGTGCTCTGTAAGAAACTCAGCCATGTTTCCATAGCCGGACCACAGTTTACATGTCTACTTTTTTTTTTTGTCAAAATAGAATCATTCAAAGAGGTAATATATCATTATTTACTTATTTGTTACTTACAAAATCTATAATTATATATACATTATCAAATTTGTCTACCGACCAAGCATAATCTGTGGGTGAGCAATAATTCGACAAAAAAAAAAGTATTGAAGAAAACCATTTCATAGCGGGAAAAAGTTTCATGGACAAACAACTAATAGATTAGGCTAACTTCAAATATTGTGATTCTTTGCCAAGTTTATTATTAGTTCACAGAACGCTCCCCTTTATTTAAAATTATGACTTTTTTTATTTATTAGTCCCGCTTTCTTAGACCGCTGCATGTCACTTTTAAGCCAAATGCGCAAAGAAAGAAGTTTCATGTCCAAAGAAGTACTAGAGTTAAAAGGCAATTCTCACTCAAAGCAATTACCTTTGAGTATCTGATAAAGAAACATTAAATCTAATGTTGCTCATTGAAGCACTATTCTTTCTATTCCATTTCCAACAACAAGAAGCTCGTACGTGTTAATTAACCATGTGTTCAGACGACTGAGATCGAGTCAAGAGTTTAATAACACTACTTTCCCAACTTTGGAAATCTTTGCTCAACTGTTTAAAGACATGTAACCCCCTTAGCTAGTCTTTTCTATAATCGTCAAACAAGCTAACAACAGAAAATCAGCTTATTTTCTTGAAATGTTGTATCGAGAAGTACCACAAACAAGTATAATAAAGACGACTGTAGACCTATAAAGTCGTTGAAAAGTCCAAATTAACACGAAAACCGATCCTCCAAGGCAAGAAAGACAAATAATACTCTATTTCGTTACAGAGAGACATCAATATTGTTGAATACTTGGCATTAAATGAGCAAGAGCCGCCAGAAGTTTAATTTAATTTATTTATATATTGATTATTATCAGGGCCGGTCAAGATTTGGGGTGCATGTCTTGCGGTACGTTGTTGGGTTCGTGTCTATTGCTCACATGCTCTTCTGCTACCCTCCATATTTTCTGCTTCCAACTTTTAGGGTTTTGTGAATTTTACATGTATAAAATACTAAAATAGAAAGCACTCAGGACTCAGGCACTCGATCACTCCACCGGTTTTGGATTAATCTTTACTCGTCGAGATCGATTGGAATTACATACCCTATTTAATTTGTGTCGATCAGATTTAATATAATATCAGAATCTATTTAGCTTCTACAAGTAGGAACTACTAGCTAGATCCAGAATAAAGCATAAACGATCGAAGACTTCTACACTTGCTTGTTGAATTAGTCGCCTTTTTGGAGAATACGTTGAGACTTAAGAATATCTTATCAAATCAATTAATACTCAACAAGGCACATGATGTTAAAATTTAGGGTAATTTTCACTCTACATATGTCCCAATTCTTTCAACTTTGACACAATTTTACCTCGATTCTTATTTTTTCTCCTGATTTTTATTGTCCTATTCACCATCAAATTAAGAGGCAAAATTGGCATATATAAGGCATCAAAAATCGCATTTCTACTTCCTACCAAAAGTGATGCCCTTCCCTCCAATATAATAATTAACCACCATTTACACTTAATGTCTCCAAACATTCTTTTAAGTAAAGCAACAACATCTTGCATGCAATTTGCAAATACACGTTATTAACAATAATTTCTCTATTTTTTTTTTTTTGGATCACTAGTTTTTCCCTTTGATGAGATTTGAAAATTCAATATGAAAGAAACTATTTCATTAATAAAGTTGGGATTTTTAGAAGTGTTTGTAAATGCTTCATTTATTCAGTTTTGTATCTTAACTTTTTTTTTTCTATAATTTGCCTGCAAACGGAATTACCTAGACAATTGAACAAGATAGCCACTGATATGATTCATTTAACAAAACAATAAAATCCCTTGTAGTTTGGTTCATTTAACAAATTTAGAAATTATCCTTTTTCTTGTGAATACAAACTTTTTGCCAATGTTGCCCCTTAGTTTAACGGGAAATAGGATGGAGAATCTATCATTGGGACGTAACGGGAGAATATATGAAAAATTAGGGACAAATTAGGGGAAAATAGAATGAATATATAAAATTGTGTAAAAGTTGAAAGAATGGGATGTAAAAATTACCCTAAAGGTTAAGGGCATGTCCCTTTTTTTCCATTTTTAGCCCATTTTTAGTTTCATTTTTTTTAATACAGTGACATCTGTAGATTTTCATATTTTTAAAGATGCGTTTTGAAAATAAAGAAAATTTTGAGAAGAAAACTACTCAAAACGATATTTTGTGGGTTTGGTAAAAAATGAAAACAAGATAAAACAAGTTTATTTTTTTCCTTAAATTACTCTCAAAATACAAAATTGAAAACAAACTCAAACATGAAAACTAAAGATTAATTGAAATACAAAGACAACGTGTCCTTGTAATATGTTTAAAAAGTCTCACTCTTGTGGTGTGTTAAAGGATATTGAATCACATCAATTGAAAATTTTTTATACTAGTTTCTATTTTTCTTTTGGTACCAGTCGTATGATATGCCTCAATAAAAATTTAATATATGCCCTTCCTATGGCGAAATGTCTCCTCTCTATTTCGCCAACTTTTCTACTTGATATACCAGCAGATAGGATTAGAAATTTTTTGTTAAATCAAGTTTTAAAATAATAAACAACATATGTATAAAGACTTATGCTACTTCTCTTAACAAAGTTAATATTATTATTGCTTTAATTTACAAATTAATTATTACGTGCATGAACTTGGACACAATATATACAACGTACTTGTACTTCCAATTGTTGTTTTTGTTTTTTGGATTTATTGACATTTTTCAGCCTTCCTCTGCAGCAATGTCTTGTAATTGAGATGGGAGAAAGATTCAACTGACCTTTGAACAGGTGACACAAAAACAAATAAAGGTCTTATTTTCTGAGATCTTCCTTCTTTCTTTTTCCTTTTTCTTTTCTCAGTTTCTTTAATATTGTTCTAAAATTAAGAAGATTTTTCTTTCAATCATATGCTATTTTCCTTTGGTTAGATCACATTTACTTGGAATTAAAATAATCTAAGAATCTAATTGAAATATAGATCCCTTTGGATTGGTTCTTTGTTACAAACATAGAGATTTTTCAGTTGTCCAGTAGAAGTATTCGGCTATCACAAAGGTACACGGTGGAGACAATTTTAAGATTCAATCTTGAATTAGTTTTTTTTTCTTTTAATTCTTATTCTCGTAAAAGTTCACAGTGACACTTGATGTTAATTGTGTTTTCATGTCATTTCCCTCCAACTATACCAATTGCTATATCCACATAAATCTCAACAACTCAACCTAGGTCCTCGAGCATGACAACTTTATTAACGTTACTACATTAATTATGTTGTCGTATAATTTTCCTAGTCTCCCGAAAACAATCAGGATATCCACACAAGTTTTAATTACCTTGTCCAACACAATAGTGTAATATCATTGACGTGTTGATTTGTCTTTTTTGTTCCAGGTACCAATTACCATATCTACGCAAGCTTCAACCTTGTCCAACACGATAGTGCAATAATATCTTCAATGCAAGTACATGATAAAATAAAAGATACACGTCATAATTTTTTATTTTTTGGTCACAAGTAAATCTAATGACAAAACCCTAAAAACATGGTTCATGCCTTCCAATAATTTTCATTTTGGACCCAAAATTATTGGATAGGGGAAATTGTTGGTTTCCACCCACAAAGTGCAGCCGTAGTCCCCAAAACACCAACAAGTTGGTATGTATATGCGATAGGCACTGGGATTCTCAATCCAATTTGTCTCGCACAACTATCGTTTTGTCCGATATCATGATTCGGATTTTAGAGCTAATTGGAATATTTTCCTAAACATGTCTAGCGTCAAATTTAATTAAGTATGATCAAACTGATAAGAATGTGTAAAGATTGAGTTATATCTTAAAAAGACAGGACATGTGTGGGAAAAGAGTAATAAAAATGAATGAACGAAGTAATATTAATGAATAGAATGAGACACAAAGCCTAAAGTCCTGGAGAATGTTAGGAGGAAACAATTGTCTATTGGGTGAGCCAAAGTGCATCCATCACCTAATCCAAGTGATGTCCGAATCAGCTCTAGAGGACTTACGTGCTTCACCTACGCAAAAAAGGGCAAACAGTTTTTTTTTTTTTTTTAGTGGCTTACGTCTTGTTGAATATTGAATCTCGAATCATGTTTGGAAAGTGCAACGGAATTCTAATTCGATGCTCTAAAGATAACTTTATTGACCCTTTTATTATTTTGTTTTGTCTTTTTCATATATTTATTATTTATTAATAATAATACATACAAGTTTTTTTTTTCTATATATATTATATAATGTCTCAAAATTCAATTCAAAAATCCCTTATATAAACCAATATTCAGAAAATTTGACCAGTCATTAAATTAAATAGATAAAGACAACGGTTCAAATGTCAAAAGGTCAAACTGGGGTTGAAGCGACCTTTTTCATTAAATGATAAAAAATAAATTTTAGACAACCTTTTTCATAAAAAGTTAGTTTTTTTTTCCCGATTTCTTCGTTTTTTTATTGGTTCAACCGGTTTTTTCCCGATTTTTTACCTGTTCAACTGGTTTTTTTCCCAATTTTCAGTCCAGCTCTTAAATGGCCTCTTTTTTCACTGAACCGGACCGGTTTTCCAGCTAGTTCCTAGTTTTTCAAGTCTCGTCTGGTTCTCAAAACATTGATATAAACTTAGAAATGATTTAACATCAGCCATCTAGCACTATTGTGGTACCAGAAGGATAGTGTGTAATATTAGATAATTTCTATATAAACTTATTAAAATGATTCAAGTCTTTTTTCCCATTCCATTGACATATTTACACTCCTTCAATTTCTTGACTTCAAATTATAGTGGGAGCAGTAAATATATACCATTTGAGCTACATTAAATTAAATTAAAAAATACTCCCTCCATCCTAAAAGGATAGCCTATTATTCTATTTTTGTCCGTCTTGAAAAGATAATCTACTTATCATATTGAGCATGTATTTAATGCGTCATTTCTATATGTACTTCTAATTAATTATTGTTATTCAACTACATATGTGTTGAAAATATTTTAAATAATTAATTAGATATAAAGGTATACGTGGAAAAATAAGATAAAATTTAATATTTCAATTATATTAACTATATTTTCTAAATTTATGTGAAAATAACTATCGTACCATTTTTGTGGGACAGAGAGAGTGCATCAATATATACATACTTACTTAAATACTTCAATTATAAATTAATTTATCAATTCAAATTTTTTTTTAACTTTATTACTCATCCATTCCATAAAGATAGTCTAGTAGTTACTTGCACATGGATTAATAAACGAAAGTTAATATAGTTAAAATATTAAATTTTACCTTATTTTTCTAAATATGTCATTATATCTCATTGATTGTTTGAAATACTTTCAATACATAGAGAGTTGAACAACAATAATTAATTAGAGGCACATATGAAAATGAAATATTAAATACATATCTAATATGCTAACTGGACTATCTTTTTTGAACAGCCTAAGAGCATCTTCAATGCATAGTCATAGTCATAGAATAAATTGACAATTGGCAAAAAATTACTTATTTTGCACATTAAATGCTTGACATTGTCACGGACAATGTTAACTATTTATTTATCTAATCAAAAAATTTCTCTCTTTTTTTTCAAAATCCTTAATAATGACTTGACAAATATACAATATTGACATTGTTGCATTGGGTGATTTTTTGAATGTAATGTCAATATTTTTTGATACATATATACTTAAGTCATTCTATGTTGACTTTGCATTGGAAATGATCTAAAATAAAATAGTGGACTATTTTTTAGGATAGAAGAAATACCTTTTTGTGTGTTAGGGAATATGTGCCTGGCTAATCTTACACACCTGGTTAACCATATAACGGTGGACCAAGGGTCCGGGGAATCAACTCTATCCTATTCCTCTCACACACGAGGGAAAAAAATATAACTATCAATTTCTATTAATCTATATCTATATATACATAAAAGCAAGATAATTTCCATTTTGTATTTTTCCGCTCATTTCACTTACTAAATTGGGATGTATTATCTTGGCCATTGATTTTATCTCTTAATTTTAGTCATTCATTTCCATTTTACTTTTTAATTTTATTTATCTTTTTAATTTATTATCAATTTATAGATTCCCTTTTTTATCTTTCATTTCCGTTTTTTATATTATTTGTAGATACTAGTTATATACCAGTGTGTTACATGGAATAGAATAATTGGCAAAACAAAAGCCTGATAATTTGAAGAACTAAATAATATATTTATTTATTTTTGAAAAATATATCGACTTGAAAATCCAAACTCGAAATATAACTTTTATTATATATTTTATAATATGTATTATAATTACATATATTATATATGTGTGTAAAATAAAAACATATATATAAGATATTAGAGATTAATTAGTTGGAAATGTGTATATTATATAGATAGATATTATTATTTAAATAAAATAAATAAAGGAAGACACATATATAAATAGGATAGTGATTTTGGCGGGAAAAATTTGTATATAGTCACTATCCTACTTTAATCTATATAAGATAAGATGTTTGATTTACATTTTTATTAGCACTATATTTTTAAATTTTTAATCACAATCACTACAACAGATTTGATTTTATCAAAAAATATCTCTTTTTCTTTATCTAAGATCGTTCCTTCTTCTAGTACATATAACCTATTCTATCTAAAAACTTTCTCAAATTTCTCTCGCTCTACATTTAAACTTTACACTTCTTAACTTGAACAGCTTTATTTTCGATTGATTTTCTTATAATTTGATTTTGATTTAATTATCTCATACTGTTGGATTGGTTTCATTATTCCACATGTTCGGAAAGTCGACTTGTCATCGAATCGGGAAAAATAACAGTTCAAAGTCATTAGACTGATTTTAATTAAGTAAATGAAAATAAAATTAATTTTTACCAAAAATAATATTGAAATTTTATTCCTGGTTTAAGAGCTATTGAAAATATGACTTGGGCATAGAAAGAGAATCTCATATTATTTATTTAGTGAAAAAAATTGAGGATGTAGGCTTATATTAAACTAACTAGAGATGAATTATACATAATAAGGTCTTAACTTATGGGTCTTGAGTTTCTAAAAAGTTTAAAATTTTAATCGCTCTTCCGATCTAATGAAAAAAGTTTATTGTGAACTAGCGAACTGTCCGTCTTTATCTCACACATTCGTATTGTTTTTCAGATTAATTTCAGTATTCTCAAATGTTCAGAAATTCAGATTGGTCATCAAACTGGAAAAGCCAATGTTTGAAAATCATCGGACCGATTTTAATTAAATAATTAAAATAAATGAATTTTTACCTAAAATCATGTAGAAAAAGAACATTTGATTTTCAAATTTTTTTATCTTTACCGTTTAAAAAGAGGTTGAAATTTTATTATTTTTTTAACAAAGATTGAAAATATGACTTTAGACATAGAAAAGAATTCTCACATTGGTTATTTAATGAAAGAGTCGATGATGTATGTCTATATTAAGTTACTTAGAAAATGGTTATATATAATAGAGCCTTAATTTATAGGCCTTGAACTTCTAAAAAGTGTAAAATTTCAATAGATTATTATTGAAAAAAGGTTTATTGTAAACCATATACATCTTTATCTTACACGGTGTGATTGTTTTCCTGATTAATTCTGGTATTTGCAAATTTTCTTTAATGTTTTCCTTAGATTTTCTTTAAGCCTATTTTTTATTTTCATTAATGAAATATATCGTATTATAAGTAGCACTTATAATATTTTTCTTTACCCACACATAAATGATCAAATATTATAGTTTAAGGACTCTTAGAAATGTGACTTTGAGTATAGAAAAGGAATCTCATATTGGTTATTTAGTGAAAAGAATTAGAGACGTATATCTATATTAAATTATTTGGAGAAGAGTTATGCATATAGTCTTAGTTTATAGGCCTTGAGCTTCTAAAAAATTTAAAATTTTAATAGATGATTATTGAAAAAAAAAATTTATTTTAAACTTTATTCGTCTTTATTTTACACCCATGCGTTACCCTTCGGATTGATTCTTATATTTGCAAATATTCAAAAAACCATACATGTCATCGAACCCAAAAAGCTAACGATTAAAGCTCGTCTGACTGGTTTTAATTAAATATTTGAAATAAATTAATTTTTACTTAAAATAATGTTGAAAAAGAACATTCGATTTTATAGTTTTTTGATGTTTACAATTTAAAAAATGTTGAAATTTTATTCCTCTTTTAAGAGCCATTGAAAATGTGACTTTGTGCATAAAAAGAGAATGTCACATTAGTTATTTAGTGAAAAGAATTGAAGATGTATGCATATATTAAGCTACTTAAGGAATAGTTATGCATAATAAGGCTTTAGCTTATTGGCCTTCCACTTTCAAAAAGTTTAAAATTTTAATAGATCATTATTGAAAAAAAGTATATTGTGAACCGGTGAACCGTATTCGTCTTTATCTCATACTGTCGGATTGTTTTTTTAGATTAGTTTCAATATTCGTAAATTTTCTTCAATGTTTTCCTTAGGGTTTTTTAGACTATTTTTTATTTTTATTAATGAAAGATATCGTATTATGGGTAATATTTATATTGTATTTCTTTACACACATATAAACGATCAAATATTATAGTTTAATTTTTTTTCAATACAATCATGTTTAATGCTTTTGAATTGCTTATATTATGTAGTATTATCATACCCTACAATGCATGGGTGAAATAACTAGTTACTTATATTACATTATTTGGTATTTGATATTTTTGTAACACCCATGCCAATGGCCTAAGAAAACAAAGTCTTTGCTGCCTTCTACTCCAACACTACAATCATAATTGAACTATCATATTATCAGTCTTTATGTGAAAATTGATCGGAATTCATTTTTAAAACTTGATCAATTTTCTTAGAAAATTTCATCATATTAGTGAGTTGTAATCTCTTGTAATAGTATTATATTTGAATAAACAAAGTTGCTAGATCATCACACCGACTTCCGAACTAACGTGTCACATATTAATTAAATACCATATTTTAAAAAAAATATCTATTAAATATTAAGATTACGATTAAACCCCAAATTCAAATCCCACCATACGTATAAGTTTGTATTGGTTTAGCCAATTTTATATACTCAGTGATTACATAGTAAATTGTATGTATTTTCCCAAAGAAGAGATTTACGAGTACAATAATCACGAGTAAAATGATTCTAGAGTGGTCAAATAACCGAAATAACAGGCGACCACCCTAGAAATTCTCACAAAATAATTTAAAAAAAAAAATCTTATCTTCGAAACAGCAGTGTCGCACGTGACACAAGGCAGTTAAGTGTAAGAACATCAGACTTTTTTTATATAAAAAAAAATAAAATGGATTATCGACGTGGTAATGGACGGAGCATGGGGCTGGAACACGTGTGTCCCTTAATATTCTTTTCCCTTTCTTTACCTTTATTCATAATAACGACTCTAGGGAGTATTGAAGGGTCGTTTGTTTCTAGTACATTGCTCAAATAAAGTCGATCCTACCCCATGAATCTTTTTTGGGCTAGCTTTTGTTAGAGTCCAGTTTTTTTATTATTAAATTCTATTATTAATTATTTTATTAAAGTGATGTATTGGGAGGTTGAACTTATAATTAGTAAATATAAACGACCGTCAACATAACATGTCATCACTGCGTGTCAATGTACAATTGACTTTACAAGTTTGCAAAATTATATCAAGCTCAATGTTTGAAGTTTGGTGGCAAATTGATTAGAGCCCAATGTGCTGATTATTATCACTCTATGAAATAAGCTAATATTGGTCTTTCAAAAAAAAGAAATAAGCTAATATTGATCTAAAGCCATCTCAAAGGGCTTCTTTAAGAGTATCTCTAACGACTTTTTTTTTTAAGAGCATATTTCACTCTTTAAAGAACATTTTTAAATTTAAAAAGGAAAATTTTTAACAATCTCTAAAATGCTCTTCATTTTTAACTATTTATTTTACTTGTTTCAAGGAACAATTATTTTACAAAAGTTTTAGAGAAATATTGAAAGGAGATATTAATATATGATATTTTTATATTGCACATATTCATTAGATAATGAAAAAATAACCATGCAGTTATCACCTAATGAATATGCATCACATAAGAATGTCACATATTAATGTTACTTTTACATGTCTCTCTAGAATTGCTCTTTATTTTATTCTTTATTTTAAATTAGTAATTCATATTTCTATATGTTAATGACCAATAAGATTAAATGTAATATTGTTAAAACAAGAAAATGAACATTAAAACCTGTAGCTATTAAATTATAGGGAATGACCAAACACTGCTCTCTATTTTCAAAAGTTAAACTAAAGAGTTAGTTGAAGCTCCTTTTTAAGCCTTTATTCTTTAAAATAGAGAGCATCATGACTTTAAAGAACATATTGGAGATCCCTTAAATTCAAAATACTTTTTAACTTAGGGAATAAAACTCTAAAATTGTACTTTAAGAGTCTCTCTAAATTAACTTTTTAATTTAGAGAACGTATTCGACTTTTCAAATTTGAAGAGCCAAATTTCCTTTTTATCACTTCCCCTGTTCTACAAAATAGGCCCAATTCCTCTATTTATTTGGCCTAAATTATAGTCCATATATATATATATATATATATATGAGGTTGAATCATTAATTTCTTTTCTAAATACGTCTCTACTCTAGTCCAATTACTAAGAGCATCTCTAATTCAAAGTTAAAATAGAATGTCTTAAGTGTATATATATCAAAGAATATTGACATTACATTCAAAAAATTCTCTAATGCAACAATGTCAATATTGTATATTTAGCAAATTATTATTAGGGATTTTGAAAAAAAAAAGAGAGAGAAATATATTAATTGGATAAATTAATGCTTGACATTGTTCATGAGAGCATCTTCAATGCAAAGCCAATGTGGAATGTCTTATGTGTATGTGTGGTAAAAAATATTGACATTACATTAAAAAAATTATCTAATGCAACAATGTCTATATTGTATATTTGGCAAATTATTATTAGGGATTTTGAAAAAAAAAAGAGAGAAATATATTAATTGGATAAATTAGTACTTGACATCGTGATGGATAACGTCATCTCATGACATTCTCTATCACATATTAAGCATTTAATGTGTCAAATCATTACTTTTTTGCCAATTGTCATATTATTTCATGACTATGACTATGCATTGGAAATGATCTGACAAATGTCATCTAATGACATTCTCTATAACAATGTCAAGCATTTAATGTGTCAAATCATCACTTTTTTGTCAAATGTCATATTATTTCATAATTATGACTACGCGTTAGAGACACTCTAATAAATTTGTAATGCATTAATGACTATATTGACTAAATAAAAAGTAATTTAATATTGAATAAGGGTATATTAGGAAAATATGTGTAAATTTTATATTTTCAACCACATTAATTCACATTTTTTAATCTACACGAAAGATTGATACAAGCCTATTTTTATGAGACAGATAGAGTATTAAATGGGTACAAGTTTCAACCTTCCCTTTCTTGAATACTAGCTATCTTTAATTTTATTAGTTGTTAATTATTTAATATTAACTAAAAATATCCCAAAAAAATAAATTTTTCTTGAAATTTGTAAAATAAAAAGCTAAAAATAAGAGCTTGTTGGAGTGTATAAAAATTTTCACTCTCTAAAGTTAAAAGTACTTTCTATCTTGTGCTTTATAAATAGAGAGTTTCTTATATATGTACGTTAATCACGAATCAAAGTTATAAGAAAAAGATGCATCTTAACTTCACTTGATGGATATGACGGAAAGAATTATACTACATTCTCATCCTACTTCACACCTCATATCACATCTGGGATATAAAATTACATTTATGCCCTTAATAGAAATAAGAAAAAGAAAAATATAAGTGTGAAGGTAGAATAATTCATAAGTAATGACATGTTACAAGTCCTTTTCAACTCTTCATTCTTAAGAGTTAAGACTAGTTTTGTTGCTTGGCCTCCATAATCAAAAAGGTGTCTTAACATAGAAAAATAGAATTAGATGGTTTCACAGGCTTAAACAATTCCAAATGACACAAATCCAACGTATGTCACGTTAAAGAGGGGAGTTTGATGTTTCTCATCATTCTACTTGTGTGAAGTAGCTATTGATTCAAATAAGAGATCGAGCACCAAATTGTGAAAGTACACAAACTCATTTTTGTCTAATTCCTTCTTGATTCAACCATTTGTTTTACGTCACGACACTTACCTTTAATGCACATTTTTTGGATTAATACGCCTTGAAAAGAGAGAGAGACGGGGGCACACAAAAGATAGAGTAAGTAGTATACTTTTTCCTATTTTCTTCCAAATTTTTCTTTTTAATCACTTTTCTCATCGACATCACTTTTTCATCGTCATTTCCTACATTTCTTCTACAAGTAGACATCCTTCTATACTTCCTCCACTACTATTATACCATTTTTTTTGTAATTATTCCTACCTCTCTCATCTTTTTCTCTTCCTCACTCTCTTTTTCCTGCTGATCGTTTTCTTTCTCTTCAATCAAAATAATAATCTCCTCTATATCTCTTTCATCTACATTATCTCATATTCACACTATTACATTGCAGATAATGTTACTATTTGCATCGATAATAACTATCTCATAATAAAACGAACTACATAGTACTAGTGTATACAAAGATATCTAGTCATAATAATTAACGATTTAGACCCTTTTCTCTTTGCTTTGGTCTTGTATCAATATATCTCTCACCAAATGCGAAAGTAGAGTACCCTCGTGACCATATGTATATTATATATATATATATATATTGTAAAACCCAAACGAGCTAGGGGCACGTGGGCCTTGACTAGGACAAGGCACAAGGGATTGCCTCAGCAACTTAACACGTTTCGATGTCAAAGCCTCTCCACGTGCGTATTCATGTTGGGCCATTCAACTACTTGGTTCCCTTGAACTTTCTAGTCCCCTCTTTCTCACCATTTTTTTTTTTTTCCATTTTTTCCTTATCTCAATTTATGAACATTGCAAATTAAAGATCTTCCATACTTGTTGATTGTAATGCTTGTT
Organism: Nyctanthes arbor-tristis; assembly: GCA_963692815.1. Lineage (NCBI taxonomy): Eukaryota > Viridiplantae > Streptophyta > Magnoliopsida > Lamiales > Oleaceae > Nyctanthes > Nyctanthes arbor-tristis. Next base: position 35,777 of record CAVNYN010272308.1, on the reverse strand, counting down.
TTTAATTTACTCGACTTTATGGGTTTCTCTGAATTTGAAAGCTACCATTTAAATGGTTTTCATATCAAAACTTAATCTGATTAAGTCTGTATTATTTACCAATTTCACAATATCTCACTTTCATTTTGAGATGTTGGTTCGGGTACTTGTCGCTCAAAGAAAATAATTAATGGTCCTCGTCTCAAACGATTTCAACACGAAGTAACCAATAATATCTAAGAAAAAGAAGTTTTTTCACTCATTGACTTTTTAAACCAATGAGATGTTTCTAAAAGTGTCAAAGATAACTAAACGGTGCTTCGATGCATGTGCTCCTTGGCAGGGTTGTTTTTTTCAACGCATTAGATGACATATGATGGGGCTATTTTCTATTGTTAATCGGGTTCTATATTTAGAGGGCAATCTAACTCTATAAAAAACATCCCTGTAGTTTAATATGTAAAGGCAAACATCAAGAGTTAAAGCATGCAAGTACTTTTAAGACTAGTTTTTGTAGCTTTGGAGATGTGAAAAAAACAAAATGATTCTCTGACAATAACATATAAAATAGTGAAACAATTGAATGATTCCCATGTTGATACATAATGAAGATATTCTCATTCAAATGTCAATTGACCATTCATTCATCCCACAAAATTTTACTGAGGGTGGATTCTATTTCAGCTTTCGATGAGATCAAGTTAAAATCTGATGATATGCAAAATCTTGAGAGAGTTACATGATGCTTTCTTTTTGCATATACTTACACAAATTCAAAATGGTCCATATCGTCCACAGTAATCCATAGGACCACTGCGGGCCCTGATTCGTATGATATCCCGAACCCACTTGTTCCGTTAGAGATAACAGATCCCTGATCAAGTTGGGTGGTCATGGTTAACTAGTTCTGAGGAGAATTGACGAACGGTTTGTGTATCGGATATGTGTAATGTTATTTATAGTCGCTTTTTATCTCTCCATGTCTGTTCATTTCGAATTTGTTGATCATGAGATGCGTTGGTCGAGTATGAGCAACTTTTGAGGTTTTAGTCACCGATCTCTTTGATTCTTTTTTTCCCCTTCCGTACATCATTTTCTAGTAAATTAAATATTTTCGATTTGTGGTAATGCTAGCTAGATTTGAAATCCAACCCACCGGTTTTTATTCATTTTGGATAGTACAAGGGAATTTACACAAATTGGTGGCCGTTTAGAGAGATCCACATCGATCATCAATCCGTCCATATAATACTTCATAAAGTTATCCTTATAGTTTGGTACCACTTTAAAAGACAACATAAGAGACACTTACTGTCATTGCTAGTTGGCAACAATCAATCCAAAACCTTACAAACAAATTAGTTTTCGATTTTGGTTGGAAAATAGGTAAAGGCACGAGTGACGAGTTGCCTGATAGGCAAAGCGCACATCGCCTACAACAATTGAAGCAAGTACCTAAATCTCGAAAGATTTGGTAATCGGGATCGGAATACAAAAACACATTCAAATATTGTACGTACATAATATTGATTGTGTATTTGAAAGTCTAAATGCCCAACTCTAGTTCATAAATGGGAATTAAGTCACGTGTCTAAAAAGAAAAATTTATTCTCGTCTAACTAACTAATTTATCTCAACCAACATTTGGTTCTCATGAGGAAAAAGTAGTGTAATAATGCTTGCTTAGTGAAGTGGTGGTAAGTATGAAGAGAATCACTTAATTTTGTTGGGCTCCTAAGATTTGCTAACCAAGTGGTAGGTATGATTGTACCTACCATACATTTATAGGTAAAGTTAGTAACTAACTATCATTGTGTTGTCTTTTAAATATATATTGCTTGACATGCCATGTTTTAACGTTAACAATATGTGGTATCATCCCTAGTTGTCCTAGTGCAAAATGGGACAAGACTAAGTTAGGTAACATAAGATTTTTGTGGTCTCACTTTTTTAAAATCAGAGATGATCATATCACATTGTAGTTTTATAGTTAACAAGCATTCAAATTCACCTTAAATTAAAATATTTATAATTTTTTTTTTGTTTTCTTCAAATTATTTTGTAACTGATGAATGAATATTTTAAAATCACATTATTAGATAATTGTTTTTTAGTATTCCCTTTTCAAGACTAATAACAATTTTCTACCAATTCAGGCCCATATGGGTGCCTGTATGTATGTTATGTGAATTTTCAATGTGGCATACATCTATATACTAGAGTTATTATAACGGCACTTTCGGAAAGTGTCATAATCAGATTGTTAAGATTCTCTATGAAACCAGCAGACATGCTCGTTTTGAAAACAACTAATAAAGACAAAGTAACTGCTCCGATTGATGGGGCTAGTATTTGAATATGTAGAGTGTGTGTTTACCTCATCTGCTGATAGTATAAGAAATCAATAGACGCTACTACAAGATTTCTCTATTTGCATAGTCATATTAAAATGATCTCTTACTAAATGTCTAGCGATATTATCCCGCGAAACGCTCATTGGACAATGTGTTATGGGGAGATCGGAACTGATGATGAATGTTGCAGTGGATCACTTGTCCAGCAGTCCGTGGGTCCGATAATATGGTGATGGACAATTGATGGGCCCAGTAATCCAAAGCCTCTTTGTATACCCATATTCATTCTGAAAGTAAACTATTGGTGAATGAGTTTCTCCAGCTAGGTGGTCCATTTAGTTGGGCCGACCCAGCTTGAAAAGAATTATTTTCAATTGTCAATTTTTTTTTCCAAAATATTAAAAACTCGTTTATTTTCTTTTTCTTTTTTTTTTTTCGTGACAAATTAAATGACAGTTTCATTTTTTTTTTCCTTTTATAAAATTTGGGAAACTTTAGGAAGGAGTGTTTGAAAGTACAATTACAAATCTGCAGTATAGCAGCACAAATGCGCATTGATATTTATTCTACTGAAATACAGTGCTAAGAAAATCAATAATTCAAACCCACATATAGTGAAAATATACGCTACAATAAAATGTAAAAAATACTCCATGTAGGGGAATTGAACATGGGCCTTCTACGCCCTAGTACCTCCGCCTAGCCTTCATATTTTTAAAAAGAAAGAATAATCATATTTATTTTTAAAGTGTTTTTGAATATTGCAATGGGATTGAAGGGGTATAGAATTGAACCCTTGATTAAACGTATGAAAAACCAAATTGTCTAAAGTATGCTAGGTATTAAATGATACTACTTATATCCCAAAAAGATAGTCATATTTCTCTTTTTACATAGATTAAGATCGTTTAATAGTATTGTAATATTAAATTTTAACATCATTTCCATATTAGACTCTTTAATAATTCTATTTTTTCATAATTATACATATTATATAAAGACATATGAGATAACTAATATTTCAATAATTTTTTAAAAAGGAAAATGGACTATGTTTTGAGATGGATGAAAAAGGAAAGCTGAACCATCTTTTTGGGATGAAAGTATTAAGTTAAGTAAAATATATAGACTATTTAATTTATAAATGATTTAGTGCTAGGAGTGTGGTGCCATAATAGCATTAGACATTAAAGTGACATGACATCATGGAATATGATTCACTTTCAAGGTGCATTGATATGAGGACATCACTATCTTCAAAAATAATATCAGTTATTGATATTGTGTAATACCATCTATCTAGTATCACAACGGTATTAGACGTTTGATGATGTAAGATATAATAATTGTGATAAATAATACTACAACTAGATTATCACTTGTGTATTACACGAGAAATACCAAAACAAATTATATCTTAACATTAGTATGAATTGTTAAGTAATGTATGATTAGCCGCATTTAACTGTAATATTTCAATTATCTTATTGTTAACTAATAGTTATTATATTTTACTCGGTATAGAATGCTATTAAGTGAACTTATTAAGAATGATAAAAATATCTGTCAAACCCGATACCAGTGGGTACCGACTCTATTAATACGGAGAATACCTGACTAAACGGGTAATTAAGTTAGAGATAGAAAAAAAATCAGCCTGACTTGAGAATGGGTCGAGGAAGATTATCATACTTGACCTGTTTTGTAACATCCCGAAAAATTTTAAGCATGTATTCGTTATGTTGATGATAATTAAATACTTATAATTTGCATCAACTAAAAGGTTATAAGATTATTGAATTGAATTGCATCAATTGTAAAGTCACAAGACTATTACTCAAATGAATGCCTAAAATTTGGAATAGGGTTATTGATAACATGAGTGCTATTTTGACAATGATTGGACAATCGTTAGAATTGCACTAATTGAAAGATTATAAGATTTACTGTTTGAATAAATACCAAGAATTAAAAGATGGTTATTGACAATGTGAATGTTATTTGATGACAATTGAATAACCACTTGGGTTTGCATCAACTATGTTACAAAATCCAAAGATTATTACTCAAGTTTGGCATTAAATATATGCCATAGTTGTATTTTGACGATGATCAAATAAATACTCGAGTTTGCTACGTTATATGATTGATTATGATTGAATAATAACTCAAATTGATTCAATTATATTATACGATTAAAGATCATTGCCTAAATGATGCGAAGAATGAAAATATAGTACTTGATTAGTATGACTCAAAGTATAGTCCCTTAATTATAAATCACATTAAGTAAAATGGCTCAAGTAACATGAATCAAACTTTTAGAACTTAATTATAAGGCAATACAAAATATAAGGACTGCCTGAGCAATTTGTCGCCAAGTATATGGCGCCACATTGCGCCATTTGTCGCAACGTAATTGGCGGAACTCAAATATTTATTAAAATTAACTAATTTCTAACTATTATAAATAGGTTATTGGGTCCTCTATCTTTAAAACATCCAACCAACCTCCTTTCTTTCCCAAAACTCCCATAAATTCGTCCAAGATTAATAACAGTGGAGAAACACCAATAAAAACCCGCCAAAACACTCATTTGTCACTTGAAAAAGGTTCTTTACCATATATATAAAGATTATAACTTGAAAAAATAGCTTTGATTAAAGAATATCAAGACTTTAGAAGCACTTTCTACATTGGAATTATTAAAGTCATCTTTGAGAAATCAAAAAGTGAGTAATTAATATTTTGATTCCCTTTTTATATTTATGATGTTTTGATACGATAAGTATGGCTTTAATTAAAGCATTCCATGAGACAAATATGGATTTAATGCCTCGAAAAGAAAGATTGATTTATTGCATTTGAATCACTAGTTGCTCTATCCATTTTATATTGAATTACTTGAAATTGTTTCCTACACTATGACCTATTAAATGATCCCAAGATAGAGAAGATTAGTCTGGTGTTTGCTTTAAATTGAAATTCTGGTAAGGGTCAACCGGGATTCATTGTGATCCACTTAATTGTACATGGCCATGATTGAATTGATTGAATTGATATAACTCTTGCGCGCATTATTGGTAGCAATTTAACTAGTGATCGGGTCTATTTGTGTATTGAAAAGCTTCGTTACTCACTGAGTATTTCGTACTCATTCTCTTTTTTACAATTTTGTAGATGATTAAAGATATAACATTTGAAAAACAAAGCAAGTCATGAGTCGGAACATGCTCATGAAGGGAGTAGAGTTTTGCATGTAGTGACAATTTGCCTATGAAAATATGATGAATTTAATACTTTTTATATTAACAAATATACCCACTTTTCTATAAATGTATTTCTAATTTTATATAATATTGGCAACTTATCCTCTAATATAATAGCTTTTCAATAATTTGTCTTCTAATATAATAGCTTTCCAATAATTTATCTTAAAAAGATTAATTTTGCTCGTTTTGGTAATAAATGAAAAAATACATGTTAATATAACATGTTGAGTTCTTTGCATTTTATTAAGAAACCAAGTTATAATGATTCTTTAAAATATAACAACTTGTTAGTTTAAACAATTAGCTTTATCAAGTCAAAAGCTATTTGTTTGTATTGAAACTTCAACTACGAAATTTGTTAATCGATATAAGATATTCAAAAGCATTATAAAATTAGTGGGGGCGTGACACGTTTAATATTTTCTTCTTATCAAAGATAAAAATATTTACCAAAAATTATAATAGTTCCAAAAGTAAAAAAGATAATGAAACTTTCCGAAAAAAGAAACGTATAGTATTATAAAGAAAAAAGGACAAGAAAACAAATAATAATATTAATACTGTTTTTCAAGTATCCAACAATTTTTAAATAATTCTTTTTTGAAATATTATTTGTTAATCTTTTTTTAATACATTTGATTACTTGTTAACTAGTTTTAGTGTCATGTGTCAAGTTCACTCAATTTATTTTTTGGTAAATTTATTAAAATACATCAATTGACGTTTATTTTTATACATCGTAAGATTTCTAACTATGGTATTGGAATATCATAATTTGCCAATTTTCATTCGACAATTTATTAAAAAAGGAAACTAAATGCCAACCATTGTTCCATTTTTAGTATTTGTTAATTAACTAATTGTAATGTCAAAATTATTAGCACTATGCCAAATAAAAAAACTTACATAAAAATTTATAAAATGGTAAAAAGCTGGAATCATTGTTGAACCGTGAAACCCTCGTCACAGCTCCTAAAAATGTCATATAATCCCCCCTCCACCCCCAAAAAACCAAAAAAAAAAAAAAAAAAAGGAAAAGAAAGAAAGAAATTCATTTAATTGATCTTGAATTTAAGACAATAAGGACGTCTTTTTTTTCCTCCCCAAAACAATACAACATAGAACTAAATTAGTCATGAGTATATATGTGTGTGTAGATATATATATATATATATGAATATTTTAAAGAACTTCTTAGAAGTTTTGTTAAAAAACTTCTCCCACATGTGACGGATATCTATGCACGTCATCTATATTTTAAACTTAAGTCATATGCATTTTAGATCCACATAGCATGTATCCATACTTGCCACGTGAGTAGAAAATTTTTTAACTAAATTTTTGAAAAGTTCTTAGAACGGATTTGGTATATATAATAAACAAATATAAAAAATAGTAATAAGAAATTATGAATTTACATTCATCCAAGTCACTGTATTTTTCTTGTGACCCCAACCGCCTTCATCATCGCCCAAATTAAAGATCATAAGAAGCCGTGTTCCTTAATCTATTATTCAAATTCCAAACTGCTTTCATAGTTTCATTATCTAATTTAATTATTTGATAATAAGTCTTTACACACATGGGAAATTTGGTTTATCCCAATACTTCAGCAGCAACCAAATGTAAAAAAAAATATATATATATTAATTAATAAACAAAATCCAAAAATTCTCTAGAATAATGTATTATCAGAATGAAATCAGTGAACATGATGATAAACAATTGAAGTGATTATTGACAAATAGGGAACCACGTATTTAAAACAATACTTAAGAGTACATAAATAATCGAAGATTTTTAATCATATGGGAAATCGATTGGCAAAAAGTAAACATCATTAAAGTGACATAATTTTTCAAAATTAAATATGCGAATGACCGTCGATTCAGCCTAAATTTGACCCAAATTGGATAAACACAAAATCAGAAAAATTCAATATAAGATAAGATAAAAATATCAACGTAAAGTTACAATACTAATCAGTATTTTGAAATCAAAGAAGGTTAAACAAATTATGGATATGACTTGCACCACAAAACCAGTGAATAGTAGATAAGAAGATAATGATTCTAAAAATCGGGAATTAAAAAAAAAAAAAAAAGAATAGCCACAGACATTACCTAGACACAAAACAAAAAAAGACTATAAAGTCCCCACTTTTATAATTTTGGTGGAAAAACTTCAGTACAACAATATCGTAGACTAATTTTCTTTAATTAATATATAAATTTTTAAAAATGTGTGTATTTCTTGGAAATTTCTAGGGAATTAGGGCCAGGCTCTGTAAATTTTCTTGGAAATGTATTGTGTGTCAAGTGAAGTGTCATTATGTGATTAAAAATCAAGCTCTGTAAAGAATCAGGGCAGGTTTCGATAGCCGGACAATATATTTTCTACTTCCTACTTCCTACTATATATTTTATAATAATAAATAGATTATGTTGCTTAGAACATTGCTTTTACAGTTTTAGCCCCTACTTTTGTATAGGTATATTTATGATTTTAACCCCGTAGAATTAGAAACGGCGTTCGTCTTCTTCCTATTTATTGCTCTTCCAGAAACCAGAAAGATAAGAGAGCTGATTGGAATGGAGATCCCAACACATACTGATAAAAATTTGATTTTATTTGTGGGAAGTGATAGTTTTCTTGTTTTCTCGTTGAATTAATTTTTTTCAGTTCTGGTGATAGGGAAGTATTATATGTTTGTGATTAAACTTCTCAATTTGATAGGTTTTTGGGGAGTTTGAAATTATTGTGGGTTCTAAATTTTGTGATTGAATTGGAAAATTTAGAGGAGGGCGGTTATAAAGAAGAAGTTGAAACGAGTAATAACGTGTTTGAAGAGGTGTCGAGCTGGTGTGTTGTGCGGTGAGGACGATGATTCATCGACGAAGAGGAAGAAACGCAAGTCCAGTGATAGGCATTACCCCCTTCAACTTCTCGGAGGTATTGCCGCTAGTAAACTTCCGTTCAGTGGATATAGCATCCAGGGAATTGTGGGTTATGGGTTAAACTCGCTGAAGGTTATGGGTTGTTTTGTGCTGCTAATTTTGAAGTTCTCCGAGACCTATAGTGAATTCGAAGTGAAGCTGAACCAAATCTTTATGGTAAGCCAAGAAAATCTGTGAAGCTCTTTCGTTTCATTAGTTTTTTCTATACTGCCATTTTTATTTCTTCTTTTCCGATGACTATTAGATCGGGTTTGCCGTGATTAATTTTTTTCTTTCTTTTTCTTATTTGGTTTTAGTTTTCAATTTGAATTCTTGTGGCCCCTTGTAGGTTTTTTTCTCAGGGAGATTACAATACTTGGAATCTTCTTTTGACTGCGAATAAAAATTATCCCACAAATTTGAACGTGACTTTAAATAAATTGGAATTTTAATCGCCTTATGTTGTTACTACCACAAGCCATAGTGGAACCTGCACAATCACACTAATGCAAAATTGTCAAGATTTATGATAATATTTTTTCCAAATGCGGACTTAGATTCGTTGTATCTGAGGATTGACATGGCTTAATAACATGTAATAATGATAAACTTGTCCACACATGATTAATTCTAAAATTGTTGACATGTTATTGTGATGAAACGGTTTATGTGATCACATTAGGACTTGTTATTTGATTGTAACTTCTAAAGAATTCAGTCAAGTTGTTAAGGAATGGAAAGAAAATGCACTTCTATTGCAATGTTATATGCTCTTGTTTGTTGATTGTCATTTTCAAGAGTTGGTTTCCAAAACATATCTATTGGGTGTGCATGTTCAGCTTTCATGAGACTCGCTGGCTGATGAATTTTGTTTCTGAAATTGCAGTGCATTCATTACCTCACGTGCATTGTACATAGTCAACAAGTTAACCTCTGCCACCTATGATTTATTGGAGGTATTTTTTCAACAACAGGTGAGATTTATGTCTTAATAGAAATGTATAGTCTGATAGCTGAATGTATTAAGTCAGGGGCGGAGTCAGAAAATTTGTTCAGTGTGGTCGAAAATTTTAAGGAAAAAGTCGCCCTAGCTATCATTTCCATTTTCCATTACTCACATTAGTTTATAATCTCATAACCAATACTCAAAATTTTTGTTTTATAAAAAATAATAATAAATTAAAAATAGTAATCCCACATTGGCTTATGAAGTAAAGGGAGTTAAAGCCTGCTTTATAAAAGAGGATTTGATATATGAATTTAAGACTATAGTTAGGCTTTAATCCCACATTGGCTTATGAAGTAAAGGGAGTTAATGGGTTGCTTTATAAAAGAAGATTGGATACATGAATTTAAAACTTCACCAAAAGCTTAAACTTGGACGGTCCAACTGATTTTTGGTTCTAAGATACTAGTTAAAATATTTTGAGCATAGAAAAAAGAATATTTGAGCCGTATGTGTGTTTCTTGATTTTGGATCTCAGTGCGGTCCAGATTAAAAATTAGCAGGCCGGCCCAAGGTTCAGCCTTAATGGGCTCTGCCCCTGTATTAAGTAGTCAGGCTGTTTACTCTAGCTCTACAATGCCAAGCTAGTTTAGTTATTTATCTAGATAACCGATTTAGTTATTTACCTGGCTTATATGGCGAATCAGTGATCTCTCTCTGCCTTTCATGGCTTTGGTTTGATCTCCCTGTCATCTTTTATTCGATGAATGTGATACATATTGAATTTGTATGTGAAGGAATAAGAGAATAAAAGGGATATAAAAAGTCAAGAAGGAGAGTAAGGAAGTTGCTGTAATCGTCCATATAACTATTCATGTTTACTCGTTGCCTACCTCTTACATTTTATAGAGCAAATAAAACCCATTCGCTCTAGAAATAAGGGATAACAACTAAACAATGCAACCCACTAAGAAAAAAAATGGAAAACAACAACATTTACTTATTCAATGAAGAATTAGCTTGGGCGTGGTCTTATTTTTTGGACTTGGTGTCTTCCTAATTTTATGGCTTGCTGTTGTCAGGCATTATGTACGTACCAGAATTTTAATTAGTTTTTTTCATTTTGAGTTCACATTCTTTGTTTTGGTGCATTCATGACTCTTTCCACAGCCATGACTCTTTCGAATTACTCGAGAAAATAAAGTATCCTAAATAGATGACTCTTGATCGACAGATAAAATTTTAAAAAATGAAAGGAATTTCAAATTTTAGAAGATGGTATTTAAGGTGAAACTTAGGCCTTCTAATATTAATTGTTCATTCTTGCTAACTTTCGGAAAATACGAAGTTTTATTTTCTAATTTTCTCCCCCCACAAATCAACTTGCATTGCTACTCCATTTTGTCTTTCTTGACAACCATGTGAATGAAAGTAGCTATTGCTTCCAGAGTTATTAAAATATTTCTATAGCTTCATAAAAAATGAGCTAAGAAATCTTAAGATAGTTTTTATAAGTTGAATATCTTAGATGGCTTTTTTTAGAACAATTTGGAAAATCATGTGTTAACAATTTGGAAATCTTAGTAACAATTTGGAGAATCCTGTACAAAAAATGCTATGATTTCTGTTGTTTTAATTCATGGAGCAACATTTAGGTTTCTTTTTCAAGTTCTCAATTAGTTGGTGAACAGGTTACACGATTACACATATTTCCACAATATTCATGGAATTTTGCCTAACTTAGTGACATGTATTAACATTAATACCATCTCTTTAATGAAGAGAGAATTTTTTTTTTGGCCTTTTTCTTGATTTGCACTCAGATTTGACATCTATACTTTTATCTAATGAGTGTCATAATTATTTAATTGAAGTACCCTTAAAGTTGATTTTACATGGAAACTGTTACCGATAAAATACTATAGCTGATATTTTAACCCATGCTCTTTACGTATTACGATAATTCCTAAATAAAATTTGCTTCCAGGAGTATGCTGCCAAGGAAGTTTCCAAGTGGGGAGTTAAGCCAACTGAGCTGGCCATCATTCTCAAAAACGTGGTATGCTCCTAAATGTTCTCTCCAAATTATTGTTATTTTTTTCCAAAACAATTGATTTATAATTGAGATTCCCATATATACAAGCATTGAAAATTTGCTTCTAAATACTATTAAAAGTTGGACCAAGAGAAGTAATTTTGTTTAGGCTGTGGAATTACTTCTGTTTAATAGATTGACAACATCTTTATATAACATGGTGGCGGTGGAAGGCAGTAAGTTAAGGATCCATGCACATTGGATGTCTTACATTTCCTTTTAAGAAAAACTAGTAATTTCACCCGTGTGTTGCAAGAGATCGGAAGAGGTCGTGTAGGGAAAATATATGCCATTAAAAAGGAGTACACCTGATTAATCAGAAAATCTAAATGCAACATTTTCAATCATTCATGTATTTATAAGGGAATCAATACTTGTACTTCCAGACAATGAAATCTTAAATCAATGAAACTTAAAAAAATGTCTATATAATGCAAACCTTGGAGCAAAACAAACAACCGAATATTTGGAGTTAGTATTAGCCAGTCGTATAAGTTAAGCATCAACATTAATCACCTGATATACAATAAAATAAATTTAAGCCGCCTAAATCCACAAAACCATACTATTAAGATATAATGTAAAACGCAAACGAAATTATGGCATGGAATAAAAAAATTACTAAATTCAAAAGGATAATGTGCATTATTTTTCAATTCTAAGGAAAGAAATATGAATGCTGACTTTTTTCCCCAAGTAAAACCAAAGTATAGACCAATTAATAGCCTGCAATTAAAGAAATATAAACAATTAGGGTGCAAATATTTTACAAAAGATTTATAAAACTAACCAAAACCATAGTAAACAAACCTGATAGAGGATGATAGGACAACACTACAAATTGTTGAAAATCTCTTTGTAAGCAACATTCAATGTACGATGGCTCGATTGGCCATTTTCATCACATATCATAAACTTCAACCCATTTCGATTTGTGACTCTGGAAACTGCTATATACAACTGCCCATGGGTGAAGACTGGGTGTCTCAAGAAAATCCCAACATTCTTAAGCGACTGGTCTTGACTTTTATTAATTGTCATTGCGTAACAGACTATCAAAGGAAATTATCTTCGCTGAAATGTAAAGGCAATCTAACATCATAAGGAGTGAGGCTTAATCGTGGAATAAAAAATTTCTGTCCAACGTTGAGTCCAGACAACATCTGGGCCTCAATAATATAATCCCTAAGCCTAGTCACTATAAGGCGAGTACCGTTGCACAATCCAAATGAATGGTCAATATTCCTCATAAGTATTACAGGCGCACGAACCTTTAACCTCAGCTCGTGATGAGGCACTCCAGAACATCTAATACTATTTAAGAATTCAGGTGCATGGATTTCTTGAAGCAAATCACTGTCAGATTCTGATATACATGCTGAATCAAAACTCAAATATTTCTTCAGTTCAGAAGGGTTCTGCTTCACCATATAATCATTAACCATGTCGACTTCATCAATGGTGGTGCAAGAATGGCGCGTACATTCAGATAGGTAGGTGAATGGCTGTCAGTTACGAAATCGAGATATGTACTGTTCTCAATGGATTCGACAGGATCAGACAACAGCGGTACCAATAAATCATCGGGTATGTCAATAATTGCCTTCCATAATCACTATTACCTAAAACTCCATCCCCAATATTTAATATCCAATCTGATAAGTTCTTAAGCGTAGTTGAATTTGGATCACCTTTTAAATTTTTAAGCCTCATGTTTCTAGTCAATTTCAAAACCTTACAATGCTCCCACAAAAAAAAAAAAGTTCAACGATGCACGCACAATATCTTGCCTGGACCCTTTTGGAATGACAGGTAATATCTGCCTGAAATCTCCAGCAAATATAACGGTCTTTCCACCGAATGATTGAGGAACAACTGATCGATTACTGAAGCGCAAAATTTCCCTTGTAATCCGGTCTAGAGCCTCAAGATAATACCTGTTCATCATAGATGCATCATCCCAAATAATTAATTTAGTCATTTCTATAAGCTTTGCCAGAGGACTTCCAAGTTTAATATTGTATGTTGAATTTTTAGTTGCAGTAAGTCGTATAGCAAATCTGGAATGCGCTGTTCTTCCACTTGGAAGAAGAAGGGATGCTATACCACTTGATGTTACGTTTAATACTATATCTCCTCGGGATCTCACTACAGCTGATAGAGTTCTCCACAAAAAAGTTTTTCCTGTTCCACTATGTCCATAAAAGAAGAAGACCTTCCTCACTATTGCCATCAACAGCATTCATTATTGCGTCATATACACCACGCTATTCATCTGTCAAGTCAGATAATAACCTAGAATGTTCCTCTGCCAGAGCAATTTTATCATACCTTAACTCTTCATCAATCAAACTATCTTATGTAGAAGGGAAGTCTGAAATATTAGGAAAAGACATGCATGCATAGTCACATAGACTCTTTCCTCTCTGTTGCAACATCTTCTCAATTTTTACCAGACAATAATTTTTGATCTCATCTTCAGTAAGTTGCAACTCTATGAAAAAATAAATAGAATCAAAGACAATTTCCAGAAGGCACACAAATAATATACCACTTAATTTATCGATAAATAGTAGAAACTAAGTAACACAAAAAATAGAAAGTAGTGTAGTGTTTAAAATAAATCACCTTGGTTGTTCAAATTCTTTCTAATAATATAAAGAATGTCATCTGATAAATACCGCCAGTACTTCTCCCAAACCACATCAGGCTTTGTCAAATAGTCTGACATCAATAATGTGACAAATAGATTCCGAAGAGCATGTGCAGAGCCCCAGTGACTTGCCTCAGTAATTCTATCAACATATTCTCTGTCATCATCAAGCAATCCACAGGCGTAGTAAGCCTATCTAAATATAACATATAGAGTTCCATTGAATGTCTTCTCAAATCATCAAAACTGGTGGCACCATGAGCAACATTCAATAATGTTCTCAAGTAATACTTTTATCCTGCTACATGACACATAAAATAAATACGTCCAACTGTAAACCCATACTGCCTAGGAACCCATTCTCTGGTTGGTTGCTTCTATGTGAACTTCTGAGGGAATTCAACGTAAGTAAGCTTTCTTGCTTCAAGATACTTTTCATTTGCCTTCATCCACGCTGTAAATTTTGTTGAATTAACAGTTGGGAGATTGATAACTGCCTCAACCGTACCCCTTGAAGAGTAAAACACAATATGCTCGTCTGGTAAGTGGAAGCTCAACCGTTCAACAGCAACATCCCTGTAGTGAATATAAAGCCCAAAAATACTCCAAGCAGCCTCATATGCTGAGATATAAAGACAATCGTAATACAACTTTATCTCATCAACTTTTTCATTTTTAGAAATGTCAACAATCTCAGAAAATGCCACTGTGATTTGGTCATTGCCTTTATTTATGTACTTGAATAGGTATTTAATGGATCGACTCTGATTGCACCATTCAACATTAATATGTGCCTCGTATTTAAGCAGTAATATGCGATTGTGTGGGATCACATACATGTTGTTAAGTAGCACACTATTTTTTTCAACTGTTCTTCTGGTATCTCTCTTTCTGTAAATTGGAAAACCGCTTGGGTCAATGGTTGTGCATTCTTTAAACTTCTTTGGGAAGTGCTTTGAACAACGACCTTTTTCTATACAAGGAGAATTCTTGTTTAGTTGTCCACATGGTCCATGAATCATTAGTTCTTTTACGACATTGTAATATTCAGGCTCAGAAGTATAATCTCGAATCTCTGCAAATATTATCTCATCAATGTATGAAGCATATATATGTTTGTCCTTCTGAGATACCCACAACACAATATACGCATGTGGCAAGCCACGTTTTTGGAACTCTATAGTATACACAACTGATAACAAAAAATAAAAACTGTTTAAAAAAATATCATAACATAAAGAAACATAAACCAAAACAATTGACAACAAAATAATTAACACATGAAATTTTAGGCATAAATGTAAATGAAGTTGCAATTTTACCTACTTTGACTTCACCAAACAACTTGTTCTTCTTCAAGTCTTTGATAAGTTGATCCAATTTAATTTTGAATATTCTACAGATTATGTCTGGACGGTCTTCTAGCCTCAAACCTCTTTTTTCAACAAAATGAACTACTTCAGGCCATCTGGATTACATGTAAACATGATAAATAGATGAGGATGGCCAGCCCACCTACAAATAGTCATTGTATCTTGGTAATTCTGAAACATATGGCGGGCACTACCAGTGAATGAATTAGGCAATACAATGAGCTACCCTAACTTGGCTGGGTCTGTCTCACCACAGAGCCAACCGCATCAGCTAAACCACTATACAACTCACTCCTCAGCTCCCGCTGATGAGATCTAATAAAGGCCAATCGCGATGATTCAATCATTGTATAACCGTCAACCAAAAATTGTTGAAATAATCTTTTTGCTCTTAATATATATGGAGACTCTTTGTTTCTTTCCTGCAACCTGTAAGCAAAGAACCCTTTCATGGTGACTTTCTTTCTACCTTTAGAAGATGTTTGTGTTGCTCATGTCAGATCCTCATCTTCCCTATATCCATCCGGTCTATATAGGAACAACAATGGGTATTGCAAGCCAAGAAAAGATGAATTCAACTCAGACATGAATTGAAAATCTCCACACTTTGTTTGAATAACAACATCCAACTCTTTTTTATTCACACTAAAGTCATCCTCAATCAGTGCTGTAACTTCTTTTTGTTGGGGAGTGTTATAAGTTCTTCCATCTGATTTCCTCTTTCCAATGAGCTTCAACTTAATTGTAGCAGTATTAGATTCATTGAATCTATCTCTGGCCATTCTAAAGGACTGAGCAGGAACATTATATGTATCAAGCATATGCTTTAGATCAGAAACAATCATATCATGCAGATTATTCTCAGTAGTAGACATGTTAATGGGGCCACATGATTTCAGTAGTAATTATACTAAAATTGTTGAGATTTGTGAATTAAAACATAAATTTGATTTGAAACAAGTAACAAACCTGACAGATGCAATTCTGGCTGGAATCTCCTCATCAGGGTGTGATAAGTACATATGTAAAAATTTAGGTGCCTTACCGTCAACAGGGAGTAGGCTACCAATCCTATGGTAGTTTTGCCCGTTTAACCTAAATACCGGCGGTGCTCTTCCAGTATTTATCTCTTTATGTATTTTTCCACCCATTAAAGTGAATGAAAATATCGAGTTATATGATCGAATGTTTTCAAGAAAACGTTTGCTCCTTTCATCTAATCCAAATATCAAATCATTGAGAACCTTAGGAGGTTCTTTCATATGGGGAATCACAACATTTCCTTGATTGCAACATAAGAAGAATTTTGGATGCTTGGTGTTAACATCTTTTTGTATCCTCTCAGCATACCAAAACATAGAACCGCAGTATTCACACTGGTAAATAGGGTCCCCAAGATCATCATACTCTAAAATAAAATACAAATGATCATTAAAAAGTGAAAAATTAACCATTCATAACTATTTCGTCATTTAAGGATCGTATAATATAGCCATCTAAATATCAAGGCACGTCATTTATTTTATTATATTTAGAAAACAGTCATGTCATTTATTTATGTATAAGCTGAATCAGTGAACTAAATAATAGATTAATATAGCTGCTAATATTTAAACCCACAATATTCTTAGAAATTCTATAGAAAAAAATTGTGCAGCATGAATGGGAACATATAAATATATATGTGTATGTATATATATTTAATAAAAGGAGGTAAGAGTTCAATATAGATTCCAAGCTAATTGATACAAATTGACATATATAGGTATCAAAAGTCCATGACAAATTAGTACCTGGAACTGCACAACCTTCAAATTCAATATCATCCTCTGTTGAGTAAAGTTCAAGGTAAGGTCAGTTAGTGAATTGCACAAAAATCAATAAAAATCAATTAAATGAAATCAAAAAAGAGAAAAAAATAGTGACACATCGTATTTACATACCATCATATATAGCATTGTCAGCTTCATCGTCAGATACATCATCAAAGAAGTTTTCAAACTCATCAACTGAAAATTAAGAAACAAATTATGGTAAAAATATTAAAACGTGTTAAGGATAATAATTTACGAAAGAATATTTACTGTCATTTTTATATCAATGAATAGAAAACTCACACTGGCGGTAGTCAACCATATCTTGCATCAACTAAAGATAGATTGCTTGGTCCAGGAATATTTAGGCCACTATGCCCAATACTTGTCGTCTAAACGTTATGAGTTGTCCTCTTTTTGGAACATGTATTATGCCGAACACCAAAGTTCCTGCTATGAAGTGGTATATCAACTGGTTCTTTTGCAATTGAATTTGGTGTATCAAGAACTATATGAAGATAGATGAAGATCAATAACAATTGAACGATTAAAATGGTAATATCAACGAATCATTAAAATATAACATTACCATTAGTGACATCACTCATAGGGGTCCTTAAGCGAATGGATGACCGAGCATCATGTAAACCACCAATAGAAATTTTGATAGAATCATTTGAGGTGCTATCAAGCCTAGACTTCTTCGCATTAGAATCAATAATAGAACTAGTATCCAACTGATTTATGTTCTCATCTCGGGGTCTTCCTCTTCCACCAAAAATTATAGTTGATTTTGTCAATTTCCTCATTTTACCGTTGCAGAAACTATATCTGTTTTAATATTAAAAAAAAAAAACAATATCACCCATATGTCAAAATGATTATCAATATAGCTTGAAACAAAATTTATTTATACAAAAGTGCAAAAGTTGAAAAATTATGACAATAGCTAATTTATCAAGTATCATGAGCTTATGCCATTAATATTTAATCTAAACATGGTAACTACATTGAACTTTGAGAGACATTTAAGTAACTACTACAAATTACACTACAAAGGTTTAAATCAGTGAAATAACTTCTAAACTTCTGCAAAAACAATATTTAATCAGGTATATGCTATTTTTTAATTAGGTAGACAAATAGAGTAGAAGACGAAAACCATTTTTCTAAGTTCAAGCAAATAACTTCTTAACTTAGTCACTTTCCAACAAAATTAATGATTGATTCCATATTTCCAGGTTAAATGAAGTCAACAATCAAATCCATTGAAAATTTTCAACGTAAATTGTACAACAGTGCTATGAATTGCCATCAACATCAATGATTGAATTCAAAAGCATATATTCTTCCTTAGAGACAATAGGCTTCATCCATTAATTCGGCAGTAAATCCATTGAGTATTGTCAACGTAAATTGTAAACAATGCTACGGTTGCAATCAACATGAATCATTAAAGTCAAAGTCATTTATTTTTTATTAGAGAAAATAGGCTTCATCCTCAAATTCGGTAGCAAATTCAATGAATATTTTCAACGGTTTGGGTAAATTACTATGATATACCTGAATTCGGCAACACATAATAAATTACAAAGGGAAGAGAATACTAACCACACCAAGGCTAAGCTGAAGAACAATTCACGCAAGGTTTTTCAAATTGTCTAAAATTATTGATGAAGATTTCAACTGCCATGAACGTCCATGTTGCACAAAAACACAGAAAAAATCGAATTTAGAGAGGAATACAGAAATCACTAAATTTCCAAGCACGCAAAACCCATTAAAATTATCCGAAAAATAGATCCATGACTATTGTCTAAGCAAATAGGGTTTGATGAAGCGGGTATATGGAAAATTTCATTGAGATAAGAGAAACGTGATATTACCAGACTAATGGTTTAAACTATTTTAGGCAATGAGCTAAATAGACCCTGTATCAATAACGACTAACCATTCGGCATTAATATTTTAAATCTCTACAATTAGGTTTAAAATATTTCCAATTTTTAATATTAAACTCACAAACATTAGTCGCGAAATTTCACATATGGTTATAAGAAATTATAATTAATCTTAAAATCACAAATTCTGGTCATGATATTTCATATAAGGGCTATAAGCAATTGCAAATTATTAGTTAGATAATAGAACATTTAATGTTAGAGTAAAAAAATGTCTGTCAATAAGTTTTACAAATAGTTATGTGCAATCGGAAATTATTAGTTAGATAATAGAACATTTAATCTAACAGTCAGAAATGTCTGTCAATAAGATTTTCAAATGGTTACACATATTCGAAAATAATTAGTTAGAGAATAGAATTTTCACCATAAATCTTAGAGTCACGAACACCTGTCAATTAGTAGTTAGAGAATTAAATTTTCAATTTAAAATTCACAAATGTTAGTAATGATATTTAATATATATTTATAAGCAAATATAAATTATTAGTTAGAGAATAGTCAAATTGATAAGATAATAAACCGTTCATTTTTAATTGAGGAAAGATTTGTATAGGCATTAATTATAATTTAGATTGGTTGCCTGATTTAAAATGAATCAGTTGTAATTGTATTATATTAATATTAATCCATGTATCAAAACTTAAAATGATTAAAATATTTTGATCTTAAGGCATATATAGAAAATGATTACAATATTAAGGCATTCGTTATTGGATTGTTGACCGAGCAAACATGAATTTTGATCTCATAGTCTCATTTGAGTTTAACAATGAGTGCTTTCGATGATCACTTTAGAACCTCTAAGTAATAATCGCTTAATGGGCATGTGTAATGGCATAATTGGAGATTGTCAATGTTTGTTGGTTGTTGGGGGTGATTATGATCAAGTTGACATGGATAATGAAGAATTCTGGGGGATCTCTTGGTCAAAACTGATCTCCATTGCTTTTTCACCAATAATGCCACCGCATTTCTATTCTATACGTTGCTCTAAATGCTATGCATTTTTTTATAATCCACTCTGGTCAAAACTGGCTTGCATATTATTATGATCCTAAAAGGGAAAAATGTAAGTGTATTCAGTTCCCATGGGATCAGTCTCTGCTCTAAATTTAATATGTATACTCCAAGTTTCATCTCCTTACTGGAGCTAGAGCTATTACTACAACTGGCAGCGTCAGATTACTTGGACAGACTTGGACTCTTCATTTTAAGAGAACCTAAGTGCTTTCAGTTCCATGGAGTGAAGAACTGGCAGGGAAGTGTTTAAACATAAATGTTTAAGTTGTTTCTCATTTGAGGCTGTTTATCTATTGTACTTTTCAATTTTAATGAATGTCGTCTACTTACAAATTCATGTTTTGGCCTCATTTATATATTTTTGGCTCATTGCCTCATTTTTCATGTATTGGTCTATAATTCTATTCAATGTGGCCAATAATAATAACAACCATTATTTGATCAAGACAATGGATATGGTCAAAATGGCAGCAGATCTCTGAAAGGATGGCACAAATTCTGAGTAACATATGCGTCTGCAAATCTGTGGCAGATGTTATGTTGTCCACCGTCGGCTCAAAAAAGTTGATACTTGACGATGCTACAGATATACCATTAGACAGACAACAATCACATGTGGAAAAAAAAGATTGATTCTCATTAAAATCGCCTGACGCACCAGTTAGAAGTCCAGTACTTATTTCGCATATTTCATGACGAAAACCTGGAACCTTCAATGGTTTCTACTAAAAACAATTATACCATTTAATAGTTCCTAAACATTGGAAAAACACTCAGTCACAATAATAAGCAATATATTTCAAACAATTCAATCACAATAGTAATAAATATATAGCAAACAATCAGCAGCCTAACCCATATGAAAGACCAACATCCATCTTCATATTATATAAGATGATTCAAAGAGCAACACTGGCAATGCAAGTTCAGAATTATAAACTAAACAAATAACGATCCACAGGAAAAAATAAATATATAAATTCCCGTGTCAAAAAATTAAATTCCCATGAAAACAAATCCTATTACCAAAATATAACCACAAGTGTCATCATCAACCATTGTAAAAATATTTGAATGATAGGAAAAAATGCTACCAAAATCAAACTAACAATGTTGTAATCAACCATGGTAGAAAACTAAATGCAAAACCAATGCATGTTAAATGTATAATTGCAAGCTGTTTTTGAAGACCACTTAATAAAATATCCAAAATAAGCCTTGAGAAATCATCTACAATCAATGCTTTTCAATCTTAACACCTTTGAGTTTTTTGTTTGTAGATGCCTGTGTTGACGTAACTACGCCAGGGCTGAACAGGTCGTCTTCTATAGGCCGCTTTGATGGAGTAGCGGCAGGAGTTATAGCATCATCATTGGGGGGAGAAACAAAAGGCTAATCATGGGAAAAACGAAAAGAAAATAACAGAGGTACCCTGTCACTAAACCTGATTATAAACAATATACAAAATAAGTATGGACTAAGGCAAATAATATTCAATCGGTGTCAAATATACCGTATTGGACTCAAATGCGGTGGTCTGTTCAAACATGAGTTCGAGATCGGAGTCCGAATTGTGTCCCTTTGAAAATAATGTAATACTCATTTAAGTTAAGTAGGATGAACAGAACACATAGAAAAGACAAAGATAATGGATTAAATGACATCTTAGATAAATGCGTGAAAGTTCAGAGTCTAAGAAGTTCAAAGCCCAAATGGTCTTCTGAATTAGATGAATGAAAGTTCGGATGGAGACGTGAAATTGACGTGTCAATGTATAGCTCACATGAATTTCCTCTACATTTCCATTCATTACCAAGCCCAGCTGTGTGAATTTCATTTAGCCTTTTAGTCAATGTGGGTCCTTGCACAATATTAATTCAAAAAATATATTATTAATTCAAAAAATAAGATTTTTTTTAGATAATCTCGACATAATATTTCAGTGGTGGAATGAAATCTATATAAAAATGATATAATTAATAAATAAAATGTAATAAAATAGAGGGATGTGATTTGAAGGATGCAATGAATGGTCAAAATGCCTTTATCTAATTTAGCAAGTGAAATGGGAGGGAAAATAAAAATGGCAATGACATTAGTCTTATATGTGTGTGTGTATATATAGATATAGATATAGATACTACACAAATATAGGATTTGTTACTATTAAATTAATTAGGTAGCCAGCCGACTTTTTCCAAAACTGTCATACATTTGTTTTCTTTAATTTAAAGAGATAATACGTTAAGATGAATAGGTTTCCCATATGTTATCACAGTATAGTCCAATTTAGCATTAATTATCAACCGTCCATGTTGGATCCCAATGAAGAAAGCTAGTACTCATATTTGTTACAGCTGTTGGGTGTCAATTTTTCAAACTTTTATCAAAATCAATTTTATATGGTTGATTTAATGCAGACGATAGACGTCAGTTTTTGTTAAGCCACGCTTTGTCTCTCACATTAGACTAGACAAGTTTACAGGTCAATTTCATAATTGTATACATTTTATATCATTGAGATTAATTACGGAACGATAACTTGGTCTATTTGCAGAAGTTGGGGACTCGCTTATTGCCCAACTAATAAACTGATGACAAATGTTAAAAAATTCTACAATTTTTTTGAGACAATAAAAGTATGATATATATATATATATATATGTATGTATGTATTCAAAAAAACAAAAAGGCTTGATATATATAAGTTTGTCACAATAATTAAGTCATCATCGATAACAATTGGACATTTGTGATCATATGAAATTCTATCATTTATTTAGATAATTGAACAACTTTTTTTTTTAAAGCAGAAAAAATAAAACTAAAAATAAAAAATATATATTTCAACCAGGGTGACTCAACTAACTATTTAATCATTATTCACTTGTTTAAGTTTGCAAATATTTCAACTAGGGTGTCTCAAAAATAAAAATAATACTTCTAAATATTTGGACTTCGACAATGGTCACTAAATAGGAGAAGTCAAAGGATAATTTTTTGAACATTACAAGAGGATTGTATGGGAGGAGAATCGAACCCTTGATTAAAGATGTAAGGAACTAATACGGATGTCATTAGATTACAAAGATCTTGTGAGAAGTCAAAGGTTATTGATTACATACAATATAAAGTTAAAAAAAAAATAAAACTAAAACAACATAAAACGTGGACAAGAGCAATTAAAGACAGACTAAAAATAGTCAAAACATCAATAATATATAAAAGTAGGAATATGTGTAAAACATTCACTTTCCCACTTTATCCCTAACGACTCGGTTAATAACCACTTTTAACATATTCTATCGTGGAATCAAATTTTTCACTTTTTGGTTTTAATTGTTTTTAATTAATAATTTGACTTTTAATAAATTTATAAATTATATAATCATCTTTTTCAATACCTTTTTCTTCTATGGTACAATTCTAATGTATTAATAGCAAAATTCCAATTATAAAAATTTAGTTCTTTGAATTTTCTGTTATAGTTTTTTGAGTGCACTATTTTAGTTATTATCACAACTACAATATGTTTTTTTTAACCAAAACTTTCATTGCCATTAACCAGAAAAATCGGTATGAAATGCAGTTACAATGAAATATGGGGCAATGTCACCCAACAACAATTTAAGCTATGATCAAAAGCATTCCTAGCTAAAAGATGTGCCACCTCATTAGTACCCCGACCAACGGCTTTGAATTGATAAGCATTTAGCTCTTCACATAAGGCGAAAACCCGCTCCAGCATTGAAGCTTCTGGAGATCGAATTTCAGGCTTATTAATAAGGCGTACGACGTTACTCGCATCCGATTCGGAAACAACGCGCTCCTATCCTTGCTCAATAACTAACTACACACCAATCAACATAGCCCAACACTTCCCCATATGTGGCGAAAAATTCCCAACCACCATTCTGCAAGATGCAGCCGCTATATTGCCTCGTTCAACACGACATACCGCACTTACCCCCACCCTACTCGATCCTAACTTGACAGAAGCATCCACATTAACCTTCTTCCAACCTCCGCTTGGTGGTTCCCATCTTTAAACTCCCTCCACCCTACCGTTCGCGCCCCTCCTATATTGCCCAATATTATAATTTTATAGCGGAAGCTTTCACACGAATAGTGAGGACGAAATGTACAAAATAAACAAATTATTTCTTGTCTTACATATGAGAATCCACAAAGGTATATAGATATCTATATGTCTATATATCTATATGTCTATAAAGAGGTGGGCTAAAGTGCATTATCATAACTCCAAAGGTCAGTTCCCTTCTACATGCACAATTCTACTTCCTTTTGTGAGCATGCTCTAACTTTCGGCTTGCTTGGCAAATATCTTGTATTCAATTATCTACAATATTGGAAAGGAAAGGGGAGTGAACACAATGTACTCAGTGAGTAACAAAATCCTTTGATTGACTTTTCGTTTAAGAAACTCCTTTTAATCACAAGTTCAAGAAAATCATGAGATTTCACAAAGCTTTTATATGCATAAGACGGCCCTATCACTAGTAAACTACTATTCATAGAGCAAACAAGATTCAATGATTTAAAATGACCACAATCAGTGCCGGTCCTGTCGTCGCTGGGGCCCTAGGTCAACTCCAAAAAATGGACCCCCCATACTGAGTTGGATTTAGAGAAAAAACGGTGGATACTTAGAAAAGGGCTGCTGCTGTCCCCGAAATTTATGTTTTTATGCTATATTTCTTTTTTTTTTCTTGTCGTGACCTTTAAGAGCTCTTCCCAAATTATGCTAATCTCTGAATCCATCACTAGCCAATCTAAAAATTTCTCAATGCTAAACTAAACCAATAAAACATTAAACATCATTCAAAGTTCATCAATCCTAAACTAAACCAATAAACCATAAAACATTAAATAGTATCCAAAATTTCAATACTTATCTAAAATTCCCCACTACTTAAACCAAACCGATTAACCAAATCAATTAGCATAAACTAGTAAATAAAAGTATAAAACCTCGTCCAAAGTCAAGGAGAATGCTATTGGCAAGTAGCAGGCAGACTCGCGGAGAAGGCCCGGTAGCACAGAAGTCAGCAGAAGGCGGCGAGCAGGCCAGCACCAGAGACTGTGAGCAGTAGCAGCAACCAGAAGTAGCAGACTGGAGAGCGGAGTCATGGAGAGTAGCAGCAAGCAGCGGACGGGAGCGTAGGCCGAAACGGCGACATCGTCCAACACTAGTAAATTTACGATTTGGGAATTGACAAATATTTGGGTTGGGGGAAGGTTCTTCACTTAGGATTTTTTCAATTGGCAATAGAAATAGGTTGGAAAAATCGAACAAGGTGGTTTGCACTTTGCACCAGAATTTTTTCTCTTTTTTTTTTTTTTGGTAATTTGAATCTTCATAAAATAAAGTTTTTAGTCAAATTGGGCCTTTGATTTTTTTTCTATTTTGGCCTTTAAGTTGTAGTTTAGGCCTTGAAAACTTTAAAAAAAGGGCCAACTCAATTTTGGGCCAAGCATAACAAAAGAAACTGGGCCTGAGACGATGGCCTTATTGGCCTCTGCCCAGGACCAGCCCCGACCACGATCATATAGTATGATCATAATACCATAAAAATTACTACATAATCAAAATAACTACGATCACATGGCATGATTATATTACTACAAAGATTACCACATAGTAAGACAAGATGGGTAGAACATTAACCAGTGATACAGATGCAATAAATCAATCTTTCTTTCTATAATAATACATAAAAGTTCATAATCATCTTATGAAAACTTAATGAATGTTTGAAAAAATCTCAAAGATTTAGTTACTTACCTCTTGATTATCAAAAGATTCATTGAGTAAAGTTTTCAAATCTCTGAAAAGATTTTCCAAAGTAATTGATTTATTAGATAGTTTTGAAGTGGTTTCTTACTTTGTATTGGGGATGAAAGAGGAAAGAGGGTTAAGCAAGAGAGGGATGGCTGACAAGAAAGGAAAGTTGCTCAAGGAAGCTTGAGGAATTCTTTACATTCGCTCTCTATTTATAATAGTTCAATTTTAGTTTTTTTTAATTAATCTTTAAATTTCGCCAATTATAATACGACACGTGGCATGTTTAATTACACATATTCAGTAGGAGATGTGGCTTCATATTAGTCCTTCATTTATTACGCGAGAAATCCCTATACTTTACGTGATCATGTAAGTACATTATTATATTTTCAAGTCATGTTCATTAAGGTTCTTTTATTGGCCAAGTAGTTAAAATAATTTAAACTCTTGATTCCAATGACAAATTTGTCCTTAAACCTACTCGAAATTTATTGATCCAAAATGAGAAACTTTAGGAATGTTACATACCGCCCTCCACCGTCCATTCGCTCATGAATATGGATTTATTCCAACCAATAGTCGTCTGCAACCCTGGGTACCCCATCAGCCCCTAAATCCTTTCATTCAAAAACCCATGCATTCCTCACGAACCATGCTCTCCACAGCACGATAAGGAACCATTCCAGCTCGCTTTTCCGTCTTCGTCGCCACACCTTCAGGATCTTCTCCTCCAGATGTCTCAGCTGCCCCTCCTGTAAAAATTGCATCAAAAACACTAAATTTTTGGGCCCCCTTAATAGCTTTACACTCCACAAGTGCATAAAATGGATCTTCCTCCCTCAACCTACATCAAGATCAAACTGGATCATCCCTCGTATGCCTCCTCCAAAGCGCCCAATTAGTTGGCAAAATATCCATGAAAATTTTCCAAGTGAGGAACTTGATCTTGCTTGGAATTCGAAGATTCCACATTCCCTTCCACAACGCTTCCTTACTGCTCCCAACCCCTCTTCCCATCTTATTTTGCCACTGCATTTGAACTCTATACCCTGACCTCATGAAGTAAACCCCATTTGATTCAAAGCACAACATTATCGCATCTTCCACATTTAGATTCCCTTGTGAAATGTATAAATATGTTATCAACCACAATATGTTAAAACTATAAATATGTGAAAAATTCACTTATTCAATATAATATCTCTAAAATTTTAGGGTGCATAGTTATTCATCTTAAACATATTTTCAACATATACAAACACTATTTAATAATATTCTTACGTTTTAAAATCACATATCATAGCATGTTATAGGAATAATGATAATATATGTTTATTTGAAAGATTGGGTAGACCGTATTTAATTTCTTCTCTATTTTTCTATATTCCTCTTGCAATGGAGAAATATATCAAAAATATTTGAAAGCATTAGGTACGGACTCTTATGTGTGTTTTTCCTTCTTTTTTTCATTGGAACTCTTATATAACCAATTAGTTTACAATTTGCATTTTATGATGATTCTACATAGGCAATTGCAAAAAGAATTGAAAAAGTAATAGAAGAGAGTACTGTAGATAGTGGAATAATAATTATTATTCAATAATAATGCAAAATTATTAGCTTGATACAACTTTTTTTAAATAAAGTAAGCAATTTTTACTTTTACTTTCCTTAAAACCATAGAAAATTTTCATTTGTTATATAGAAAAATGAAAATCAGAAAGCACTGTCAATTGAAAAGATGAATGCTATCAAAAACTTCGTAATGAGAACATTTCTTTTTATTTAGTCTTTTTTTCCTCTTTATAGTTTTATGCATCTATTATCGTGGTTTGATGGAAACTCTTAAATATGTTATTAACCTTTATCGTTAATGTGAAATGCCTTTGAAGTTATTATATATACAATGTGCAATGCACATTTAAGCTACTAGTTATATTTAAAACTATTTACATATTGAAAAAATTTCCTTTAAAAATTGAATAATGCTATGTAACACTAGTGTTGCTTGACTCCAGTCTAAGTGATATTTAATATGATATTAAATGATAAGTGAAATTAAATGAATAAATAAATGACCCACTTAATCCAACTTATAATTTAATGTCACCTTGATATCGTATCAAGCACCAGTAGTATTAAATAGCATGTGTAGGTCCGTAGTCTTAAATTGACATATAATATTGATGTTTACACAAGCACATTCTATGGTGTCTATAGGACACCATATATGGTGTCCAATGCGTTATGTAGCATGCATTAATTAGACACTATACGGGACCCATCTCTTACAGTGTCTAATAAATATCTACCACATAATCCATTAGACACCATCAGTATCTTATAGACACTATAGAAAAACCGGGTTACACATGGATTGGTGCCATATTTAAGAACAATATACGTAAGAACCATTTAACCGGTCATCTAAGTCTACACCTGAACGTTAATAAAATTCATGGTTCACATGAATTTATACTTCATTATATATTGCTTTCTAGATATTGATATTGATGTATTTATTTTCAATAAATGCTTTGGGCCACCTCCATTTCAAATTTCAAGTTCATTTCATGTACCTCATGTTTATTAAGAAATTTTTGGTGCTCGAGAAGTACCTTCTCCATCTTTCTCTTTCTTAACAAAATAAGAACCGGTATATAGATTCAAATAGCACAAATACTATTATTAAATTAACCACACTGTGGGTTCTCCATTGGCTGCAAGTATCAAGTTCTGAATTTACAATAGTATTAGAATTTTTTCCATAGTATACTACTCTTTCTATTTCCATTTTCAAAATATAATTATTGGAAGTGAACTGTGAGGGTTTCGAAAATTCTGATTTCTGCAAATAATACGGTAAATATAAATGACTATAAATCCGTTAATCGTGAATCTGATGTTCTTCCTTTTACTTTTGGGTTTAGACATATATACACGTGTCTATGCAACAATAATTGAGATAAATGATCCATCCGAGAGAATTTCTAGTAATGCAACATAATTTAGCACACCATTTCATTTTCCTTCGTTGACACAAGTACGGTTCCGCCATACGCTCACTGGGATAAAGGGGGTCTATACTGTGTGTAAGTTGTTCGGTAATCTTCCGCCAAGTGTGTATATGATGAGATAATCCCACTACACATTTGGCGGGACATCATTTTAACAAGTACTCAACAGAGTATTGAGTGCAATATTTCAATTTTCTTTTATTGACACAAGTATTCATGGTAAAAAAGATACAGAGATACTGACAAGTGAACACATGAGTTTGAGTACTCTAATTGACAATTGAGACTCCCAAATTCACTTATCTTATTTTTTGTCAGTAAAGAGTAATTCGGTAATTCTATAGTAGTATAAGAATTTTTTTAGATTTGTATGTAGACCAATGTACATCTACATGAATGCATGTGCTTTTTTCCCCTCTTATTATTTTCAACTTCAATGCTTTCAAGTTTTCAAAATCCTGTTATGATTTAAAAATTGAGATAAATTCGTTCATGAAACTCTTCAATTCGTTCAAAATAGCATATATTGTAAGTACTAAACTGTTTGACATATATAGTAAGAAGTCTCGCATAAGTGTTAGTTAAAACTTAAAATACATGAATGAAATGTTCAGTTGATGAGTATTTAAACATCTTTGTATAACTCGAGAGATAAGTGAAATAATTATTTTTTCTAAATTAATGTTTTCTACCACGAACGTGCACCCTTGGAAGGATGAAAAATGCAAGATGTTAATTTCAGAACTTAGATAACTTGTATCCCGCTTATAAGAGTAATTCTTAAATTATTCTGTTTATCGACTCTAGCCCATTCCTCCGACTGTCAGACTTTTACCTGTTGAAAAGATTAAAACAAAAACTCTGAAGTATTATTATTACTTAATTTTTTTAATTAATTAATTAAAATAATAAGATGGCATGACTCTTCTTTTTTCCCCAGCGGTAAAGAGGAAATGGTAAAGGAAATCATGGTTCCACAACATAATTTATTTCCCTTTCAGACCCCGATCCGATAATTAATTACCTTAAAAATTGCCTCCACCTTTCACATTTATTATCCCTTCCTTCGTGCCCTGCACCTCCAAATGGACATACAGATTTACATACATGAACATGGAGATACAGAGAGAGAGAGAGAGAGAGAGAGACCCAGAGAGAGTTGACTATTTTTGAGTGGTGGGGTGATGAAAGGTTGCTCTTTTTTATTTTTTTCTGTATTTTGTTTGTTATACAAATGTGAAATGCAAACACTTGACCTGTTTTCTCTCTCTGCAAATCTCCAGTGTTTGAGTGTATGCACGTTTCCCCATCTCTCTGTATATAAATATTGATAAAATATGTAGACACAGCAAATCAAGAAGGGTGGCCAGCTGAGATTTCGCAACTGCAAAATTCCGTTTCATTAGAATGATCCCTTTTAATAATTTCTTAGCAGAAACAGAGTAAAGGTCCCCCCATTTCTCCATTTCTTGTACAGAAAATCAAGTGCTCTTATCTATTCCCTTTTCTGTGTGTCTTTAAGGTTTATGTATTTGATCTTGGGGTTGATCTTATGTTTATTCTTGCATTTTATATGCAGATTTTGTTCTTTTCTCGATTTGATTGCGAATTATACATCTGAGTTTGCTCCCTCTGAATTTTGCAGTGAGAAAAGGATTCTACTTTCTTGATCAAACTGAAAAAGGTAATCCAGTTTGAAGTAGGTTTTTTTTTAATTATTATTGTTTTGGTTTTGGTGTTTTTTAGGTTTGTTTGGATCAGATTGAAATCAAGTAATTTAAGGATTCTGGTGGGCCATTTACCCCTTTTCCTGCATATTAGACTAATTTGTAGATCTGGATTAATATACGAGGGAGTGGGTTTTGGAGTTCAAGTGAAAATGGGTAAGAAAGGTACAAATTTGGCTGATAAAAGTCTGTTGGCAATT
This sequence comes from Nyctanthes arbor-tristis, assembly GCA_963692815.1. Taxonomy (NCBI): domain Eukaryota; kingdom Viridiplantae; phylum Streptophyta; class Magnoliopsida; order Lamiales; family Oleaceae; genus Nyctanthes; species Nyctanthes arbor-tristis. The sequence continues at coordinate 4,620 of CAVNYN010272308.1, read as the reverse complement.
TTGAGTTCCGATGATTATTCTTTTGTCCTCTTCTTTATGCTGATACTTGGGAAGATTCCAAAAATTTTTAAGTCCACTGTTTCAGTCCTACAATACAGAGGCTTTTCTGTCCTTTCTTTAAAAGGTTTTAAAATAAAGGAGTATTAATAAAAGGGAAACGTTTTCGGGCCAATCAAAAGAGAAGCTAACAATGTTTGCAATTCTAAAGAATCTGAATTGTGTATATTTTATTTTCTTGATATTTGATGCTCTAATGGATTGGAGTCTACTGTTCTGCTCGTTCTTTGTTTATTGAAGCCATTTTCGAGCAATTGATTCAATTTTTTCGATAGCTAGCTGTGATGGTTCTGTTTCTCGTAAGCTAGTAGCAGCATAATACATAGTCACCAATCAGTGTGATACTTAGTTATTTGTTTCCGTTGCTTTGTTTTATTAAGCTTATATATGCTAGCATCCGGGGGTGTCTTATTGCTCTAACTATGCTTGCTTTCATGTGAGCAGACCATATACGTGGCTAGTGTATGTCTGCTTCGCATCTTTTGAGAATTCTTCAGGGTTTCCCAAGTGATGTGAAGAACCAAACCTGGTAATGCTTCAATCCTTTGCATTAATGCTTTTTTAGTGTTCCATATCTGACATCCTTCTACTCATGAGTGTTGCTTTAATGTAGTGATCAGCAGTTTCCATTTGCAATATTCATGTACATTTCTGAAATGTTGAATTTCTCATGGTTAAATTTTAGCCAATATTGTTGTATGATAGTAACACCATCTGCTGTATAAATATCTTTTGTTTTCTTTTTTTTTTTTTTTTCTCTCTCCCTTCAGTTCTCTTCCATTATTGATTTTTCATCCTGCATTACTCTTAAGAACCCTTCGAATACCTTTGGACAATTATCTTCTTGTGTATACTTTACGAACCTAGAAGCTTGTGACTTTGTCATTCCAAATTTCTGCCTTCATTGGGAAGTTAATCCACCAGTGTTTAGCCATTCAACTCTTCTTTCCATGCATGATTCTAAACCATTTGAACGCAACTACAGCATTGTCAACACAGCTGAACCAAAAGTGATCATGGAGGAAAACCGAATGGGATATTTCACGATTCCAATAGTTTCATGAAGGCAGTTCCGATAGCTTACACAACTGACGAAATATCTCAGTCATACGGGAGAGATATGGGTTCCAAAGATTCTGAGGCAAGAATGAGAAATGAACTTTGGAATAATGAACTCGTTGGAAACTTTGCCGAGTATGATGATAATGAAGTTCGAGATTCTTCAACAATGGAAGACCAAAAGAGGCTATTGCATCATGAAAATGATCGTGAGGCTGCCTCAGATTCCTTGGCTTCTGTTATGAAGGATAGAGAAAAATTTCCAAATAGTCCAGAGCTCATATGTTCTTTAAAAGCTGAAGATTTTGCCGAAGGAAATGAAAATGAATTAAAAAATTCTGCCATATCGTCTATTGCTGCTTCACATTTGCTTGAGACAGAAACAAATATGCATACTGATAAAATTATTGTGGAGTGTGTGTTGCCTGAAGTTGTTGCAACCTGTAAAGAGATTAACTATCATGTTGTCAAGGACATATGTGTTGATGATGGGATTCCGAAAGAGAAGACACTTTTGATCAATAGCAAGGATGATTCTGGTGGCCTTCCCGTTTGCTTACCTCCTAGGCAGTGCGAGACGATAAAAGGAGGTCATGACAGTCTCATTCTAGATGGATTAACAGGTTTGCATTCAGAAGGAGATGGCTTATCACCTTTCCTAGGCGCGCCAAAATCTGCAACAGAAATTCCTTTTCATAAGGATAAGATTACGGAATGTGATCAACAAGACTTGATCCAGCCAGATTTAGTAAAGGGTGGCACACCTGGTGAAGTCGAGAGAGATTTTTCAGAAGGATCTTTTGTTGATAACAAACTGCCACTGGAAGAGTTTGGTACCCGGAGTTTTCTTAGATCTTTTCTCAACTCTTTGAACAATGAGGAAAAGGAAGTTTCACAACTCCTAAATCAGGTTTGGGTCCCAAAATTTTGTTTCATTTCATTCTTGTGTTCTAAAAATGATAATTGAGACATTGTATGGTTTCCTTCATTTGTTTTTATATATGCTGTGAACTTGCAGTTTCCAATTTATATTGAAAATATTTTATGGTGCCTTTTAATTCTGAAAGTTAATTCTGGTTGTAATTGGTTACTCATTAGATTTCTTCGGAAGAAGTGATTTCAGGAAGCTCTACATTATCGACAGAAGCAGAACCAAATAAAAACTTCCAATCTAGCAACTTATCATACAACAATAAAATGGATTCTGGAGGTATTCTCTCAACTTTAACTCCCCCAAGCCAGCAGCTGCTCGCAGCTTGAGTGGGAGTACCGAAACCGTCAACAAAGAATCACGGGAATCATCAGAGGATCATGAGGATGCAAACCCAAAAAATGGTCTTTCAGTGACTAGCCAGGATCAGCACAGGGATGGAAACATTGGAAATGTTCATGAAGAACATGTCGAGAACAGGGATTCTTCAGCTACTTGCAGCAACGGCACGACCATTGACAATGTTAGCGAACAATCCCTAGACCACAACAACACGACTTCTAATGACCAGTCTCTCGGCAGCCTCCTGATTGCCAGGCGCAACAAAAATCCAGGATATTCCTCTAAACATGGGGGAGTGAATGGTGACAGTGTTTCATCTTCCGGCAGACCACAATATGATGACGGAGAGATGAGCTTCTCAGCAGGAGATCACGTCAGTTACTCAGGGCAGATACCTTTTTCTGGAAGCCTCTCTGTTCGATCTGATAGCACTACCAGTGCTCGATCTTTTTCCTTCCCAGTGTAAGCATTTTTCCCCATGTATCAACTTCTCTCTTCCCACAGTAGGATTTTTAGTTCATAGCTAAGAAATTTGTTCTTTCCCACAGTAGGATTTTTGGTTCATAGCTAAGAAATTTGTTCTTTCTCCACAGATTACAATCTGAATGGAACAGCAGTCCTGTAAGAATGGCAAAAGCTGACAGAAGACACTATCGGAAACGCAAGGATTGGAGATCAGGCATTCTCTGCTGTAGATTCTAAATTCTTCTAGTTCATTTATAGGTTCTAGTTTTAGATATGCACGACCGCAATCTTAATATTAAACGTTGGGAATCTTAGGTATACATGTCGATATCTTTCTTAGGTTTTGCTTGCCTCATGAAGCGTGCTTTGAGGTGTGGTCTGAACTCGTGCGACGTTCAGATATAAAGCGTCTTTTGTTTGATGTTTTTAGCATGTCTATCCACACAATATTTTCGGATATATGTCCACATGGTTCGTGATGGATTGGTTGTTTGGGTGCTTTTCAACTTCAATACGATGTCAGTTATTTGTCTTGTACAGTTGCCTTATATCTTAAGGGTTCGACCTTTTTAAGATGAGTAATACAAATTGTTATATGTTGATTTTTGTACTTGAGGATTCATGATGTCCTGAATGGTATATTCAAGAATTGGAATTAGTTGTCCTTATATATTATAACAGAAAAATATAAATAAAATTATGGCATCAGTTGTCCGCTTTTATATTTTAGGGTTAATTTCACAAAAGGTCCCCAACCTTTGGGTTAAAAATCAGTTAGGTCTCTAATATTTTTTAAGACTCTTCCGAGTCTCCAACCTTTTATAAATATGCATAAAAGGTCTTCTTTTTTTTTTTACCATTGGGGATTCACCCCTTTTTTTTTTGCTATTGGCAACTATAGCATTTTGCTGCCTGTCGTGTTTGGCAGCATTTTTACTTCCATTTCTAGTAGTATTTTTGCTATAAAAAACGGCAGGCAGCAAAATGCTGTAGTTTCCAGATCGCAAAAATTGAGGGAGTGAATCCCCCTGAAAATGCTGTCGGAAACGGTAGCAAAGGGGGATTCACCCCCCCTGCTGCCATTTTTGGCATTATTTTTAATCCCGTTGCAAATGTTACCGTTTCGGGCAGCAAAAAAGTTTACCGTTTGGGGGGATTGATCCCTACCTTTTAGCTGCGCTATCTGGCAACATTTTTGGAGGGATTCACCCCCCCCCCCAATTTTTCTGCCAGAAACGGGAGCATGGCAGCATTTTTGGGAGGTGGGAGGTGAACCCCCTCCATTTGCGGCCAGAAACAGCCTGTTTCTAGTACCAAAATGCTATCGTTTCCAGTGGTTCTTGGAGGGAAGAAAGGGGGTGGGTGGGGTTGGGGTGGGTTTTTTTTCTTTTTTTAAAATTTTTATTATTTTTAAATATTTTATTTTTAAAGTAAATAAACTAAAGGTATAATCGTTATTTTTTTAAAAAAAAATTGAAAGAATAGTGAAAAAAAGGACCATTCTTGCTTATTTATGAAATGTTTGGGACCCGAGAGAGTCTTAAAAAAGGTTAAGGACCTAATCGATTTTTAACCCAAAGATTGGGGACGTTTTGTGAAAGTAACCCTATATTTTAGGGTCCGTTTGACATTGATTATAAACCAAATGGTTTATAACACATTTTGAATTTTAAATTCTTGAGATACTTGTCAAATTCTCTCATTGACACCTCACTCTCAAAACACATCAAATAACAACTTTTTAAAATTTAACCAATCAAATTAAG
>CAVNYN010272307.1:0-12280 GCA_963692815.1 Nyctanthes arbor-tristis | reverse complement strand
TAATAAATGCTATTAAAGAGAAAAAAGAGTAAAGAGTATAAGTGTCAATTTTATAACATTGGAAACTTTACGCGTCGATTCGTGAAAAGGTTGGGGACCCGTGACGTAAAAAAATAGAGACTCAACTGGTACAATGAACAAAGATTGGACAATATGTGAAATTTACCCATATAGAAAACATCTTTGAAGTATTGATTGTTGAATTCATTGGGATGCATTTCTTTTCTTTTGCAACAAACAATAACCTTACTAGGACATTTACTTTTATTATGGAGCATATGCGGAAGAAAATAAAGGGTTGGAGGAACAATTTGTTGTCGGCTTATGAGAAAGAGATATTGATTAAATCGGTGGCACAGGCTGTTCTGACCTATATTATGGGTTTATTCAGACTTCCAAAATCTGTACATGATGACCTCCAAAAGTTGATGTTGCGGTTTTGTTGGAGAATGAAAGAGGATCGACGACGTATGGCTTGGATTCAATGGAAAAGCTATGCATGGCAAAGTAACTCGGTAGTCTTGGTTTCAGGGACATAAGCTCTGATTGCGAAGCAAGTTTGGAGAATTGCTCAAGCTCCAGATTCTTAAGCGGGTGTCATACTTAGGGACAAATACTTCCCAAATGGTGATATGTTATATACGCTATAGATAGAGCCGATTCTTCTTACCTTCGGAAGAATTTGATCTGGGGTTTGGAAGTAATTAATATTGGGGTCAGGTGGAGAGTAGGATCTGATGTGGATATCAATATATAGAAGGACCCGTGGCTATCTCGACCAAATTTCTTCAGTCTTATTTCACGGCCTCAGCAAGTGGTTGGTCAGGGTTCATGATCTAATCGGACAAGATGAGCAATGGAAAATGCCGTTGATTCGAGAAGTGTGTTGGCCTATTGATGCATATTCTATTTTGTCTATCCCTTTAAGTAGTAATCAGGAGCGTGACACTATTATTTGGCACTTCACTTTGTCAGGTGCATTTACAGTCAAGAGTGGCTATCATGTGCTTGTAAGGAGAGAGGAATTGGAGAAGGCTTCAAGCAGAACCAAGCTAACCATGAGTCGGTTGAAAATCTAGTTTGGTAAGGTAGGGGCATAGGAGCTGTTGGATTCATTTTGGAAACTGATGTAGCTGTTCGGCCGAATATGGCTGGGCTAAGAGGGGTCATATGGGATGAGGCTCAGTGTATTGTTGGCGCTTTCGCAGTCCATTTGGACGGCGAGTTCAATGTAGAGACGATTGAAGCTATGGCACTCTATTATGGCTTGGTTTTAATGAAGCAACGGGAGATGACACTTAGAGAAGCTAGAGTGGATACAGCTCGGATTATTACTGTTCTGGAAATCCTGCACAGCATAGCATATTGGCTCTGATACTTCGGCAGATGGAGCACTTGTGCAGTGTTGTAAATTGCTCGATATGTAGATATATCCCCCATGACTCTAACATTGTAGCTTATAGGTTAGCTTCTTTTGCATTCGCTCAGCATTGATTCAGCAATGGTTCGATTGTATTCCCATTTTCTTTTCTCCATTTGTGAGAAATTCTAGTGATGAATGAATGATCCTTTTCGTCCCCCATCCCCCCAAAAAAAAGAAAGAATTTATTGGAAACCTCTAGGTAACTATTACAACATCCACATAGTCATCATGTGAATGTGAAATCTTTTTTTTTTTTTTTTTCAGATAGGGGACAACAAATGGAACTTTAAAACCTATCAAGTCACAAAACCAAAACTATAGATACGTAGGGAAAATTAAAGGTCATTGGCACAAAAGGTCCCTACCTTAGATGCTCTTTTCCAATCAATCCTCACCTTGGCACCCATGCCTTCATCTTTTATTAGTAATCATCCTTAAGGCTAAACTTATATTAAATTACAAGGGCAGTTTTGTCCGCTTAAAGATTTTAAAAAGTCAAAAAAGTTCCTAACCCAATTTTAAATTATTGAATAAACGAAGGTTGATTACTAAGAGTCATTAATAATTAATTGAACAAAGATGTAAAATGAAAATCTTTTTAACAAATAAAATTATTTATTTTTCCTATTTATTAGTTATTTTGATTAGTTATTACTTGAACCAAACAATTGCTTCTCTCTCAATTTTTCTATTTTTTTGGTTTTATTTTTTGATATTTCTTTATTTTTATTTTTTAAATAATGCCATTATTTTGGAGCCTAATTTGCATATTTTTCATTTTATAGTATAAGTGAACAAAAATACCTTTATAATAAGGGATGAATTCAGCATCAATGATGATTTATACTAGCAAAACATAAAAATAAGGTTGATATTGTCAAAAATTCATAGATAAGAACTAATTGGACTACAGTTTTCATAGGTAGAGGGACCTTTTGGGCCAATTACCTAGAAAATTAATGTAGGTACTCCAAATATTCTAGGAGAGAATCCATTTATTTTGCATTCTTGCCACAATCAAAGGCTATTTTAAGAAAAAAATTCATAGTACTATATTAAGAAATATGATTTTTAGTCTATTTTTTATATACATTAAAACTAACTAATCTGTGGATATATATATATATATGTATGTAAATTGACAATGGTTGAACTATAAAAAATGTGTTTTAATTGTGGTGGCTTTGTATTTGTGGTATAAAAATTAAAAAGCTTAGTGCTAATATAATAATTACCTAAAATGAAATGATAAAGTTACTGTGATTTGGTCATGTAGAATTTTCTTACCCCTGTAAGCAAATCTCTTTGTAGAGTCAATCATTCTAACATTTCCAAATCCTCATATGTCGTATGCAAATTCAACCAAATGCTTTTCATTGGGCTTGAGACGTTCTTTTACGGGTCATTTTCCTGGATGAAGCTTGTTTTTGGGAACACAGTGTACCCTCTGTGTGTTTGATGAAATGTCCGTTCTACATGAAACCTTTTGAATCAAGTCAACAAGTGGGTTTGACTTGAACCTTGAGTGCCCACGCCTTAGCAGCGATTGTTTTTAGGTTAGGAAGAAACTTTTCCACGAACTCCCAAATTGAATCTTTTGTTTCTTTCTCAAATTCTTGATGCTTAATGGCTAATTATCTATGTCAACACCCTACAGAAGTGTTGGGGTTAATGTTTTCCGGTTTCCTTCTTAATGGTTTACCAGATTGTAAATAATGCATGACAATCTATACAAAACAAAGGAATGAGTAAGCATGCTGAACCTGAGAAAAATGGTGGTCCTGCATATGCATCAGCTGACATATGGCTCCATTAAAAGATTCAAGCAAAAGGTTCATTGTCTCGTCTCTATTTTATTCCATTCCATGACTTATCACCTAAATTGAATGTCAATTTATGACTTTGTGCCAATTGATTGTTATAGCTCTTTCTGAACATGCTTTATGGAGATTTTGTAACTTTTGATGTCATTCACACAAATTTAGTAATAAAGTCATTCACATAAGTGACTAAGGATGCCATTGACATCCAAATGACTACTGTTCCTTCTCCAAATCTTATTCTTGCATTCCATCATCGACAATGAAGATTCATTTGGGATCCCAACACGGTGATTGGGAGTTAATGCTTTGATATTTTTTCTAGGCCGATTGTCATTCTCATATCAGTGCATTCAACGGCAAGTAACTTCATGAGGGTTGCTACTCTATTTACTCAAAATCAAACAAGAACAATGAGGAAGAATGCACAATATGCTTTGCTTCCGTTTGGAAACCAATTATAATTGGTTATAAACAGTGACGTAGCCGCCTTCGGCCCAGTGTCGTCAACGGACCACACTGGACTTTAGAGTGGCCCTGTTAAATTTGGGCTAAACTGTATTGAAAATTCAACCCAAAGTACAGCCCATATAAAAAATTTTTTGGGTTAAAATTTAAAAGGCCGACAAACCTATTGTCTTGGCCCAAAGAATTAAGAATTAGATTACCAAGCCCACTTAAGGTCCATTTACCATTATTAGAGACAAACGCATCAGGCCGTCAGTCGTGTTTTCATCTCTCTCTCTTTTGGAACTTGGAAGCCTGGAACCGTGGAAGAACTTGGCGTCGCGGCCTTCATCTCCTGTCTCCAAGCTCGAAACCTCTTGCTCACGCGGTCACGCCTCACGGTCACAGCTCACTCTCTCTCTCTGTCACTCGGTTTTCTGCCTCAGGGGCACAGGGCAGCGGGCACACCCGGCTTCTACTTCTTCACCCTCGGGTCTGACGTCTTGGTAATGTGTATTGAATTGAGTAATTATTAAGAATAATTGAGCTTGAATATTGATTATGTTTATGATTTGCCATTTTGGGTTTGTTTATGCTTGCAATGAGATTTGTCTAGTAGTTTTTATATGGTAAATTGTATTATTGTAAAGCCCTAATTTTTAGTTTAGTTTAGGCTTCAATTTAGTAAAGGCCTAATGACCCTAACCTCTAATTTAGAAATTGATTTATACTTCAATTTAGTAAAGCCTAATATGTGAAACCCTAATTTTTAGTTTGTGCTGTAATTTGGAAGTTGGTTTTTTGGTTTGATATTATAAATTTTAAGTAGTAAGATGATTATTTATTTTTGAAATTAGATTTGGGGTTTATGCTTGGAATTATGTTTATTTTCTATTTCTTATTGGAATTTTTAGATTATGGTGAAATATTTATTTAAAAAAAAAAAACTCTTGAAGAAAATATTTGCTTTTTTAATTGCAATATTTTTTGTTTTCTATTTTTTAAAATTTCTGCTTGACAACCGGCCCGCCAAAACGAAATTTTTTTTACTGCACTCGCCAAAAATCCTGGCTAAAGGAAAGATGAGAAATGAAAAAGGTTTCTTCAGTTTTTCCCCCCATAACTATGCCAAAAGAAAACAACTAATTAAATAAAGCTTTAGATCCCTATAATAAGCTGATGGAACAAAAATAACTCAAAAAAGGAAATCAGCTGCTGCAACTCTTGATAGTCTATTCATTCTCGCTTATAAGCTCTTTGTTTTTCTTCTACATAAATTTTTGTCCAGCTAGGGAGGAGGGGGGAGAGTTGGGTGGTGTGGACAACATGGAGTTATTCTTATCTTTTTCCTTTCTTTCTGCTGAATATAGGAATAGGATATACATACACAAACATGTGTGTACATGGTAGAGAGCTACGGGAAGGCAAATTTAGAGTTTCCCCATATCTGGAGAGAAATAGTTAATGATTATGATGGGAAATTTTCTGAAAAAGCAAAGAGGGGTAGAGATTTATTCACCTCTGTAATGAGGTGATCTTCTCTCCAAGCTCATTGTCTTCCTTCTCGCAATTCAAATTTAGTTAAAGTTACTTTTTAATGTCCAAATTTAGCTAAAATTACTTTTTCATGCTCCAAATATTTCATCCAAATATACATACGAAACTATTTTTGAATAGTAAATAATTTGTTAAGCCTGCAATCTCAAAGAACTATAAAGAGAATGGTTCTTTAATCTTTCTTGACTTTACATATTTGTGGTTTGATTATTTAGATTATGAACATAATTTATTGACAGAATTGTTTTGAAATTCAACAACGCTCCAATTTATGGGCTTAATAACATAAATGAACTATACTGTTATTACTGACTGTTTATCAATTACTCAAATTACGCTTTTGTATGAATTCTTGATTTGTTTGATCAATTGGGTTTGGTGCTTATTCCTATATTTTAGCTTGTTTCAAAGGAGGAATTTTCTCTGCAATTTTTTGTCGGTCTTTCTATTTTGTAAATATTTGATTTTTTAATTTCTTGCTTTGACTATTGGCTTTGTAGTTTGTACGATGTCGTTATTTCCTCAGCAATCAAGAGACCTTGATGAGAACTAGGAACGATGACATTGCTAAAAAGTGAACAAGGTAAGAGTTGCAATGACTTTTGGGATCTATCTAGGCTTCTTCAAATTTTAATTTAGGTGCAAAATAAAATTAGCGGTGCACATTTAGATGGGTTAACATATATTATGTGTCTTGATAAATATCAAGAAATAGTGGAACTGATGATAATAAAATTTGAATTTGATATTTTGGTTTCAATATTCTATTTCAGTTTTTTCCAATAATTATAATAGATGGTTTCAATATTCTTGCACCAGCTCATATTGCTATTCAACAACTCAGTGTACTGTCTCTCACCAATACCTTGCCATTTGTACTTTAGTTTAGTTGACTTTTACATAGTTGAGCTGTGTTAAATACTATATATGCATCACGCACTGTTACATACTATATATGCATCATGCATCTATGTCTATAGGTAGAAAACAAAGGAAGACTATGTAATCTCACATTCTTATGTGGAATATACGGTTTGTAGTTAGATTTAAATATATTATTGAGTAGAAGAAACTCAAAAGACGAGTACGGAAACAAATTTAAATCATGTGTTAATGATATCTACAAGTGCAGATTATTCTCAAATAACTAATTTCCTTCTTTTAATTTTTTTCTTCTCCATATCGGTTATCAATCTATAAAATAAAAGCTGGTTAAAGCAACTGATCTACATGGTTAGATCACATCTATGCACCGAATTTTTCCACCCATGAATTTTGTCCTCCTTTTCTTTCTTTAAATATTTATAGCATACCTGGGGCGGATTTAGCAATTTTACCGAACACGGGTACAGCTAAAAAAAAAAAATTTATTTTTATTAGAGGTACTTACTTTACAACATTCTTTTTAACCTCTTAATCCGCCCATGAGCATATACCTTTATTATACATTGGAATCTGACCTTAAAATTGGAAAGACAAAATATATGTGAAACTTGAAAATTTTATACCTTTCTTTACTTTTCTTTATTGAGTTTTACTATATTGTCAAAAATAGTAATCACAAGCATCAACTCAAAAAACCATATGTGATTTCACGAGATCACATGCGACTTCATATATGTGACGGCTTAATTAAATGTCTTAATTAAACACACATCCAAAATTCCATTATCTTATTCTTTATGAAAAAAATCTAATATCGGTTTGAAAGCTTATCTTGGAAGATTCACACTTGTCGGAGCAACTATGACATGTCAAATCGAATTGATGTAGGCTGTTTTCCTTAAATAGAAGCCAGGAAAATCAGGAGTATATGTGTCAATTTGAGGGTTGACTATTGCTATATGCGAACATATAAATCTTTCTTGACATTTTTATCAATACATAACTGCTTCTCTCCGTTTGTGAAAGTCCCCCTGTTTATTTTTCAATTAAATTAAGTTATAATTTATTTTTAATTTATTAATTTGCTAAGAAAAATTAATTAATTAATTAACAAATAGAAGAAAAAAGGGGGTTGACGTCGAGAGTTCTCTAGAACCAAAGAAGAAGAGATCAAGTTGGTTTTTGCACCAAACAGAGCCCGCGTCGATTAGGGCCTCTAGTTGGAAAGCATTGAAAAGTTTACAATCAATTTTTTTGAAATATATGTCCAAAATATATAATAAAAATAATGTGTATAAAATTTTAACATATATTGTCTTGTAGTCTAGTGGTAAAGTTATATATACTAGCTTCCATCTTTAGTTAAAGGTTCAAATCTTTATATCCAGAAATTTGATTTTTTTTAATTTAATTTTTTTTTTTGTGTTTAATAATAGTTACAATCCATGTAAGTTTTATTAAATTTCAAATACTAAATATTAAATGTGTAGTATAAATTTCAAATACAAATTTACTTTTTTAATTTAAATGTTCGTTTTTTTTGTGTTTGATAATAGTTACAATCCATGTAAGTTTTATTAAATTTCAAATATTAAATACTAAGTTTGTAGTATAATTTTATAAGAAAAAGGGCCCTCTTGGTGTTTTAGTAGTGTATGTGTGTTTCTCAAATGATAAAACATAATCAAATGTCTTACAAAATGACAAATATTAAAACTTATTGAGATGAAAATTCCTTTAAATATTTATTAAAATGTTTACTTATTTTACTCACTTTTTTAATGTGCAAATTAAATATTCAAATTAATCTAAATTTTTTTTTTTAAGAGGAGCCTATTTAAATTTGGCATAGGCCCGAAATCTTTGAACCGGCCCTGTCAACAGAACCAGAGGAGGTCCGGAGGACACGGCACCGGAGTGGAAATCGGGGCAAAAACGGAACCATAGCTTCGGAGGATCGCAGCGACACGCTCAAGCTGGGAGGAAGATTGCTGGCTGGCTGCAGCAACACGCCGAGCTGGGAGGAGGATCAAGTTGGTGGTGAAAAGGTAAATTTCAAGCCCCAAATCACCCCAAAACCTAAATTGAATGGCGATTTTGTAATAAAACCACCAACACCAAAGTGGTGTTTTGTGAACAGTACAGCTGTTCACAGCAACATTTTGGTGCCCGGCGTTTCAAAATGGTGTAAAGGGGGGAAATGGTGCTTGGGTTGGAGATGGTCTTAGAACCACATTTTTACCTAAAATATTAAGCCAATTAGCATGGGGAAGGTGAAGCAAATCAAGATGATCTTTGGTTACTCTCATGTTAGCTGAACTGTCTATATAGTACTCCCTCCGTCCTACTAAGACAGGCTTATTTTCTCTTTTCGTCTGCCCCAAACTATAGGCCACTTTCTTTATTAAAAAGTGGTTGGAATCTTAATTTTCTTATATATCCTTATTTAATATACATAATTATCTACGGATTAATACTATTAAGGTTAAATAATTAGTAAATGAAGGGGTATATTGGGGAGATACTATTGGATTTTTTTTTTCCAACAACGTTAATTGAACTTTTCTTAATCTCTGTGAAATTAGGAGCAAGCCTATCTTAGTGGGATGGAGGGAGTATGTGATTTACAATTTTTCGTTAACACCTGTTTCTCCAGAATCCAGATACACCAAATTCATGATATATTGGCTTTATTTTCACTTTTGGCAGCATTAAAATTTCCTTTCATGTATTAATCAAGATACGTTTTGTCATCAAAAAGAGTGAGAAACATGTTACGCGAGGAAAATAACGGTGAGGAAAGACGATTTGATAGAGATGAAGAGGAAGATGATGATGATGAAAATGATAGGGGGCTTGCTGCATGGGAAAGAACTTATGCAGAGGATAGATCTTGGGAGTCTCTGCAAGAGGATGAATCTGGACTTCTTCGCCCTATTGACAACAAAACACTCCAGCATGCTCAGTATCGTCGACGCCTCCGCAGTACAAGTGCTGCTAGAATTCAGAAGGGTCTTATTCGCTATCTATACATTGTCATGGATCTCTCCCGGGTATGTAAACAATCATTTGACACTAAAAGTCAAAAAGTACAATCAACATGTAAACTTGTTGTGTTGAACTCTAAGGCTTATCTATGGTTACATCAAGATAATATTGTTTGAGGGTTCTTGAATACCTTTACAAAATCAACTTTTTCATTTCTTGAATCATATTGAGTTTCCTCTATATTCGAGGACAAAAATTTTAAGGAGACATGAAATTGTGACATCCTTGTAGATGAAGCCAATTTTATAGGATGATGAAAAATTATGATGAAAAATTAACCATGTGATTATCATCCAATAAAATTGTGCCACTCTATTCTAGAATAGTTTGCCCTTGTTGTACTTTAGCCTCTAGGTATAAAATTATTGCGTGAAGGTCAGATATTTCTTGTAACATAAATATCCATTTATGGATGTTCTTGGGTGTTGGTAACCACATGAGGCATACTACCTCGGTCTGGATTATTTGGTCCCATTTTCCTTTTTGGGATGTCCCATTTATTTGGTCCTCTTTTGCGTTAATTTAAAATTATACCCCCATGTAATCTTGGAAATGTAAAAGATTTATCTTTTCAAATACTTTTCTTAATATGCACGACTAATTAAATCAGGATATCTTAGGAAGTTTGTTGTATAATTGTCTTTTCCATTACAACTCTTAATCTTTGTGAAAAAGTAAATGGGATCAAATAAGTGGGACGGAGATAGTATAATTTATCGGGGATTTTGCCTGTTTAACTGTAACTGATAAATTATATGGGTATAGCTTGATATTAGAGCTTCTGTTGCTCAAGTGGTGCATTTAATTTTTCTTTTTTTTTTTTACATGGTTCATAAAGTAAAATTGAATATAGTTATTCTAGTAAACTCGTATTATGCTGAGCTTATGTTCAAATTGCACCCTTTTCCCACTTTGAAATTTAAGTTACCTAAGAATTTGGTGAAATTATTTAGAAGTTCTCTATACGCCTCAGCATGCATAAGCAAACTCAGGAAAAACCTCAGGATTTTATTTTAAGCAGAATTAAACTGCCATATCGAATTGAGGTTTCTGTTTCCTTTAGCAGCAGTGTAAATGATGATGATAATAGAGTCATATTAGTGTTATGTTGTCTTGACAAGCGGTTGTTATGAGATGTAGATTCAATTGTCGATAAGTAGAACTTTATTTAGGTTTGTGTATCAATAAGTAATGACTTGGAGGTAATGTAATGTGCATGATATGTAATGAAGATTGTTTTAATGACTCCAATGTTTTGAAGATAACTACTGATTGAAAATTGTTGATTCTGTAAAATAGATTTCAGATTGGTTCTACTTAATTCAACTGATTCTCAAGTCACTTAGCCCCGTTCACAAATCATTTTTGTTTAAAAAATAGAATAGAATCTAGTTAAAGTAATCACATCCACATATTTCGTGGGACTCACATGTACTACACAAATCTCCACCATTCATTTCCATAAAAACTATTTCTACTTCTAAACAGAAATAGTTTATGAATGGGAATAGTTTATGAATGGGAATGTAATTGCAGAAATGAAGGTTTTGCATAAATATGTGGCAGTGCTAAATGGATAAATAAGAATTGATGACATAATTCATTAATGAATGTATTCTAACACACCCTAAAATTGAGGGAAGTATGATTCAAGACTTATCTTTTGTAGACCTGAAGAAGCACTTAACTCAGACGGCGTAATTAAAAGGATGAGAAATGATCAAAATTAATATGACCCGTCTTATTGTTCAACTTATATTTCAAAGCAGAAATCGGGAAGCTGTTTCTATCATTATATTTCATGAGAGCCACAAGTACTGCATAATTCTTCACCGCTCATTTCCACTCATTCTATTCTATTTTCAATTTTGAAATATACATAGAAAACTACCTTGAGTCTAGTCTAATGTGACTGCAAATCATTTAGTTCAATCAGATCTAATAGACTGGTCAAAGGGATTTAAGTAACCAATCTTATTTGGTTACAGAATAAGGATAATTTCTTGCTGTTGTATCTATAAGAAAATATTGGGTAGAAACTCTATTCACATGGAATTTTTAATTTCATGTCATCACCAACCTTGATCTTGAACTGCACGTTGAAATACCCCAAACATATAATGATGGAAATGAAATATTTTTAGATAATATCTATTTATACGCACTGTATTATATCAACTAAATTGGATTCTGACATGCAGACTGCAGCAGAAACGGACTATAAACCAAACCGCATGGTTGTGGTTGCTCGACAAGTGGAGTCTTTCATCAGGGAGTTCTTTGACCAAAACCCGTTGAGTCAAATTGGTCTGTTAACTTTAAAAGACGGGGTTGCTTATTGCCTAACAGAGCTTGGGGGGAGTCCTGAGTCTCATATCAAAGCATTGATGGGTAAGTTGGTGTGCGCTGGTGATGCCTCCCTGCAAAATGGCTTGGATCTCGCACACAGCCTTCTCAATCAAATCCCATCATACGGTCACCGCGAAGTCCTTATTCTGTACTCTGCTCTTAGCACTTGTGATCCAGGTGATATAATGGAGACTATCAAAAAATGCAAAGCGTCTAAGATTAGGTGCTCTGTTATTGGCTTATCTGCCGAACTCTATATATGCAAATATCTTTGTGAAGAAACTGGTGGATTGTACTCTATTTCATTAGACGAGGTGAGTTGCATCTTTTTGAACAATTTTTATGATACATCATTTGTGTACAAATAATCCCTTCAAAAAGTTCCCAACCGCAAGTCAGAAAAAAATCAGTGTATAATTAAACAATTAGTATATGTTTCTTTACAGTCTCATTTGAAAGAATTAGTGCTGGAGCATGCACCGCCACCTCCTGCTATAGCAGAATTTGCAGTTGCAAATTTGGTCAAGATGGGTTTTCCACAGAGAGCAGCAGAAGGTGTCATCTCAATATGTTCATGTCATAAAGAGGCCAAGGTTGGTGGAGGATACACTTGTCCAAGATGCAAAGCACGCGTTTGCGAGTTGCCTACTGAGTGTTGTATATGTGGACTGACCCTTGTTTCCTCACCCCACTTGGCAAGGTCATATCACCATCTATTTCCTATTACACCATTTGACGATGTAGCACCATC
>CAVNYN010272306.1:0-36972 GCA_963692815.1 Nyctanthes arbor-tristis | reverse complement strand
AAAGAATTCATTCTGATAAATGAATATCAACTACACCCTAATACACATAAACAAAATGTGAGTGTAGGGTAATTCTAGAGTTATATAAATTTCGTATACTCTTTTTTCTATATTTTCTTGATTTCCATACTCAATATGAAATTAATTTTGTATTAAAAAAATTCTTCATTCTCATTTGTTCATGGATTATGTTAGGTGAAAATATTATATGCTTTAATCTGATTCTGTTTATGTATATTAGTAATATATGTATATGAGTTAGTAGTACGCAATAAAATGTTGATTATTTAGTTTTTCAAATTACCATGTATTTTTTTCCTACTAATTATTCTATTTTGTGCAATGCACAGGGTATAAAACTAGTTTACTTAAAAAATAAAAATAAATATAAAATCAAAATAATAAGGTTTCTTTATTTTTTTTTTTATTTTTTTTTTTTTGCAAACAATAAGTTTTCTTTAGTGTATGCTGTGTATGATGTGTATAATTTAAATTGAAAGAATGTGCTAATATCAGTAACCATCACATTCATGGCATTTACTAATGGTTTTCATTATAGATTTAATATCACCTTCTACTTTTTTTTTTTTTTAGTGATAGAAAGAAGCTTGTATTATTAGTTATTCTAGCCAATAACCGATGAGAAGAATAGAGGTAAAGAGTCCACCCAAATATAAAGGCCTGACATAGAACTCGCAAAGCGAGTAATACAATGAGCTATCTTATTATTCTCCTATGGGATATATCTACAAGAACCATACCCGAGCTCATTGCACAAAGAAATAACATCTCCTATTATAGAAGTATAGGCAGCAATCGTTGGTACATTCAAGAATTGAACCACTCTCAATGCATCAACCCTCGCCTCTTCTACTTGTTTGCCATGTTGGAAAAGAAGATAGAGACCCCAACGAACTGCCAACAGCTCCGCTAGGTCAACCCATTAGTGGCTGTCCAATCTCACCGCAAAGGCCCAATGAATTCGACCCTCTGCATCCACTATTGCCGCGCCCAGCCCCACCTTTGAACCTTTTACCGCCGCAACCCAATACAAAAACCATCCATTCGTACACCCTCCTCCCAACCACATTTCCCGTCGGCTAGGTACCACCCCACATCGAGAAAGATTAGTCATCGCTCTCCGGTATTCATTAAGAAGCATGAGACTCGTATCAGCCACATCCCCTCCTCTTCGGTCCAACCCCTTATGATAAAGGTTGTTACATGCATTCCAAGCCATCCAAAAGCCCATGCAAACTCTTTACTAATTGCCATTTATAAATGCATGATTTACTTCAAAAAATAAAAACAAATATAAAAACAAAATAATAATTAATAATGTTAAGGGCAAATATGAAAGTAAACTAAATAAGTGAGGGCAGGATCGTCTAAAAATATTTCCTCCACATATTCTCTTTTAGATATTACTAGTATCAGGCACGTGATTTTAACTTTATGATCTAGGAACAAATAATTTTTATCTATACCAAGTAAAAAAAAAATTTTATTTCTACAACTATTAGTTAAAAAATGGAAAGTTAATATATAAAAAATCAATCTAAAAATTTAAGGTGGCCTAATCTAAATAATAATTTGTAACTATTATGTAGGTGCAAACGTAAATCAAATTTTCGTATTGGGCGTGATGAATATTGATCTAAGTTCATCATCAATGAAAAATAATTAGAAAATATCAAAAGGCAAACAAAAATTGTAACCAAATACTATGAAGCATTTTGATATTATGTAACCATATTTAGAACTAAAAAGTTGAAAGTCATTAAGAACTTCTGTTTAAATACGCGTATCGAAATCTTAAACGATTAAATGAAATCCAATCTATGAAATGAGTTGACCCATACACTGTATCATGGTAAATATTGTAATGTTAGAGGAATCATTACTGAAAACCATAGCAAGGGAAATCATAAATATTTATATTGTAAAATCAGTTTTATCGTTATGGTAAAGATTGTAATTCTTGAAGAATCATTAAAGCAAAATGCAATTTAAAAGTATAGATGCCATAAATAATACTAAAATGTGGTTTTAAAGTGCAAATTTAATTAATTTCGTTCAATTCAATTTAATTAAAATTAAAATATTAATAACTAATGAGTAAGGACAAATGAGGAATTAGAACAAATGTTTTTTACCCAACTAAACTTTGTTAATTGCTATTTATAAATGCATTATTTACTTAAAAAAACAAAAACAAAATTAAAATCAAAATAATAAGGTTTATTTATTTATTTATTTATTTATTATTATTATTTTTTTTTTTTTTGCAAACAATAAGGTTTCTTTATTGTGTGTCGTGTATGATGTGTTTAATTTAAAATTGAAATAATGTGCTCATACCAATAATCACTCCATTCATGGCATTTACTAATGGTTTTTATTATAGATTTAATATCACCCTTTACTAATTGCTATTTATAAATGCATAATTTACTTAAAAAAATAAAAATATATATAAAATCAGAATAATAATTAATAATATTAAGGGAAAATATGAAATTAAACTAAATAAGTGAGGGTAGGATCGTTCAAAAATGTTTCCCCACTTATTCTCTTCTAGATAGATATAGCTCTGAATATATATTCAGCTGTAAATATATATATATATATATTTTTTTACGGAAATGATGTAGCATGCTTTCTACGATGCCGTGCTCAATTGTTCTGTCATGCCACAGTTTAGCGCTCATTACATCAAGATTTGGCAAAATACAGAGGCAGAATTAGAAGAACTTTAGATTTGGAGTAGAGAGGAAGGAAACGGTGAGGGGAAGTTGGTCCTTCTCTACTGCTCTTTGAAAACTAATATTCACTTGTTGAGTTGGTCTATTTATTCATTTATCTTACTATGATCAAACGGAAAATATGATTTCGTGGTTTTTTTGTTTCTTTGGTTAGTTTTTCCTTTTTTTTTTTTTTTTTTTTTGACATGGAATTAGATATTGGTTTTATTTAAAGAATGGATCTTGATCTCACAAGGTGCGTCAATAACAAACTTAGCCGTTGGTATATGTGAAACTTAAAGTAATCAAATTTAAATAAATTTATTTTAGTATGTTAGTTATGAACAAGACTCGTGTTCAATATTCCGAAAAATAAATAAATAATAAGACTCGTCTTCAATTCGTTATGGAAAGCTTGATTTTTTTAATTTTCTTTTTTCCAAGTTCAAGTGGTATTGACTATTGAGGACACACCAGAAAGTCATATGCTTGTTTCCAAATAATATTTTCCTAAGAACTGAGACGAAAATGTTGTCCAAAAACTTCTCGAGTTTAAAATTCCGTTCGTTACAAGTGGCATCAAAGCATGATCCTCCGACCTCACATACATGGCTTTGTGCATCCGAAAGCTTTGTGAAATACATGACTTTCCTGAAAATATGTTTTCTTATATGAAAGGTAAATCAAGATATTTAGTTATTTACTGAGTACTTTGTACTCACCCCCTATTTTCTACAATTCTGTAGGTATTAAATTAAGAAGCTATGTAGCCGGATCGTTCTAAGATGGAGGAGATACATGTATGTGATCGAAACTTCAGTGTATGCGGCTGATGTTTCGTTGTAGGTAGCCCACAGAACATTTAATTATCAGAGTACGCAGCGAAAGCGCTTCGATATTTTGAATTGTATTTATATCGATTTTTAATCGTTAAATGCTTCCGTTATTGTTAAAATTCCGTTCGTGACAATTCTAAAATGATATTCCGTTACTAAAGCGTGACTATTCTGTTGGTAATAGCAACAAAGTTGATTTGTTACTAAAATTTTGTTACTATGCACAACTTTTCTAGTATAGCATATTCAACATATTATACACACAATTTTCGTAGTATTCTTGAATTTCTACAACTTAAACTACAATTAAAATTCATATCAACATCTTAGTTAATATTGAAAGCCAAAAAAAGCACTTCATTAATAAGTAGAAATTAATTTAACTATGTAAATAAGTTATCTAATATATAAGAGACTTTCATATTTCAAGTCATGTTATTCAACGTGAAGGTAATATTTAGATCGAAATTAGCATTATCCGAGATGTAAATTTTGTTTTAATTAGAAGAAAGATCTTTTTTGCCACTTAAATGTTTGCCTCCCTAATTAAAAATTTCTGACTCCGCTGCTGAGTATATATCATAATAATCATGGGCGGATCCAGCTCATAGGATAAGTAGGCTGGAGCTCACCTAACACTGATTATTTTTTTTTTTTTGAAAAAAAATAAAATTTGACTTAAAAGAATATTGTTGTAGTTAAATTTAGGCCCGCTTATTTAACATTTTTAGAATCAATCAAACCCAACAATAAACATAAAATCCAAGGGTTCTTTACATAAAAAACCCCTTTTTTTTATATGGCTTTCAAAAATACACTACTTCTTGAAACTATTTATAAAAATGCCCCACACAGTTGTAAAAATACGCCTACCAAATTTTAATTAATTCTAAATTTTGTATTAAATTTAATTATGATAATTATTATTTTTGCTATCAGTGTTATTATAATATATAATTACATAATTACTATGAAGTGATTTTTCAATAGGGTTAATTTCACAAATAGTCCCCAACCTTTCAGTTTAGTCTCGATTCCTTCCCCAACTTTTGTTTTGTCACACCACAGCCCCAATCTTTGATAAATATACACAAATCGTCCATTTTTATGCTATTTCACTAAAATTTTAACAAAAAGACGATTATACCTCTTTTAACCTTTTTAGATTTTTTTTGAAAAAAAAGATTGAAAATAATAAAAAACCCCACCCCACCCCACCTAATGTCCCCCTGCCCCCTTTTCCGTAAGTCCGGCGGCTTGCCGCCGGAGCCGGAACTCTAGTAACCACAATGGGGGAGAATCCCCCCAATTTCGTTGTGTGAGATGGCAGCGCAATGGGGGGAGGTGGAGAGAATCCCCCCAGTTGTACTGCTCTGTGCTGCCAGAAATTACTGTCATTTCCAACAGCATATGCTACCAAAATAGGGGAGAGAACCCCCATTTCGCTGTCATTTCCGGCAGCAAAATGGGGGGATTCTCCTCCATTGGTGCTCCTCCGACAGCACAAATGCTACCGAAAATGGCAGCAAAATTGCTACCATTTCCAGCAGCATTTGGGGCGAAAATGGAGGGAGAATCCCCCACCTCCCCAAATGCTGCCGGAAATGGCAGCAAAATTGCTGCCATTTCCGATGGCATTTGGGGCCAAAATTTGGAGATCTACCTTCATCCCCCCCCCAAATGCTGCCGGAAATGGCAACAAAATTGTTGCCCTTTCCAGTAGCAATTGTGGCAAAAAATGGGGGGCAAGAATTCCCCTTATTTCGCTGCCATTTTTTACAATGAAATGGAGAGGATTCTCTCTCCTATTTTGGCAGAGATCTTGCCGAAAACGACAGCAATTTTGCTGCTCTAGAAATGGCAGTAAAATTGCTGTCATTTCTGGTAACATATGTTGCCAAAATGGGGGGGGAGAATTCCCCCATTTCGCTACCGGAAATGACAGCGAAATTGGGAGGATTCTCCCCCTCTCCCCTCCATTGTGGTTGCCGGAGTTCCAGCTCCGGCGGTAGGCTGCTGGACTTTCGGCGAAGAAGGGTGGGGGATGTGTGGGGGTGGGGGTGGGTTGGGGTGTTTTTTAAGTTTTTTATTATTTTCAATCCATTTTTCAAAAAAATTTAAAAGGTTTAAGGGGGTATAATTGTCTTTTTGTTAAAATTTTGGTGGAATAGCGTAAAAGGACAATTTATGTATATTTATCAAAGGTTAGGGGCTGTGGGATGACAAAATAAAGGTTGGGGATGAAATCGAGACTAAAATTGAAAGGTTGGGGACGATTTGTGAAATTAACCCATTTGAATATTACTAACGCCATGTCGCCGCCGTCGGCCGTCAGCGCTGCTTAGGTCAATTAAAATTTTAGTAATAAAAAGTACAAAAAAGTGTAAAACATGGTAACACAGCAAAAATTTGGCAACAAAACAACCAAAAGTAATTTAAAAAATGGTAACGAAAACAAAAAAAAATCGTGTGAAAATTAAAAGAAAGGAATAATAGAAAAGAAAGGTAACAAAAGGGAGAAAGGTAACAAAAGGGGGAAAGAATGGTAACACAAAAGAAATCATGTGAAATAAAAAGAAAAAGAATGGTAACAAGCCACAAAAAATACAAAAAAATCAAGTTAACTATTGAAAACATTGCAAAGAACACCAATAACAAAGGTAGATCAAAACAAAAAGGGAAACATGACTAGTAAATTAGTAACAAAAGAACCTAAAAAATCCAAAAGAACCTAAATTAAGATCACATGAAGGAACATTATGCACCCATGATCATGAAATGCTCTCCATCACATAATTCCCACGACAAAAAAGAAAAGAAAAAAGATTCTTCGACATAGTGGTAACAAACCACAAGAAATACAAAAAAGTCAAGCTAACTAGAGTAAACATTGCAATGGGCATTGGTAACGAAGGCAGAACCAAAAAAAAAAAAAAAAAAAAGAAGGTAACATTATTGGTAAACTGGTAAAAAAAAAGAACATAAAAAATGATAGTATAACACCCGATATTGGTTCAATCGGTGAATGAAACTAAAAAGTATAAAATAAAAAATGAAAGAAAAACGTGATATTCCAAATTTGAAATTTCAAATCTGCTGACATTGCATCTAAAATTAAAACATTGAAAAAATTCATAAAAAATTAAAAAGAAAAAAAACAAAAGAAAGAAAGAGTGAGAATGGCCGCCGGAACGGTCGGCAAGCATTCATGGCAAGAGAACCAAATAAACAAAATTTCAATGTCATCTAAAAATCAGTGCAAAAAAGGAGAACCCACCAAAAAAGTAAAAGAAATCACATGTTACAGGAGGCTCGTGTGCCCCCATTGAAGTAGATGCAGGAGAGTGGTGGCGACGTCGTGTGGCATATGGTGGTGTTAAAAACGATGTCTGTGGAGACAGATAGAGTAGCGGTCAGATAGGTGGCGGCAACGACACCGACGATGAGATGGAAAGGTGGTGGTGGCAGCCGCAGTCAGAAGGGATGTAGCGACGGTGGCTACTGGCGCATATAAAGAAGCAGCGGTGAATATATATATATATATATATACACACACACAATAATAATAATGATAATAAGAAACATTTAATAGTTATGAACAATTAAAAAATAAATATTTAAGAAGGGTATGTTTAAAAACTAAAAGGGTATAATCACAATTAGTTTCAAAGTAAAGTGTAAAATTGAGTGAACAACCAAAAAAGGTTTATAACCTCTAATTTCCTGTAAAGTCCAATTGTCCAAATTCAAAACTCAACCCATTACCGATTGTCTCCAAAACTAAATTGGGTTAAACTCGAACACTTTTCTACTTCTCAAGTCGCTGCATGTGCAACGCAAGTGCGTAACGAAAATTCAAGAGTATAGATGACATTCTTAGTACTACAAGATTATATAGTTGCTTTTCTAGGCTTTTTTTTTTTATTTTTGCTTATTCAGTTTTGCACATTCATATTGTGAGTTTTTCTCCTTGTTTTACTTGTCTGGAACTCATGATTCTATTTTCTATATCACGATTTAGGTTTAATTGTTAAGATAATTAGATTGAATATGAATTTTATACTTTTTCAGCTACATGACGAGTTTAGGAATTAGGAATTTATTTTCTATGAAAATAGTATATTTTCATATTTAATTTTTTTTATTTCGTTAGTAGCATATGAATAATATATAATCCAATTAATAGATTATATTTGATTTCTATATTATTATAGTGAATTAAAAATTAAGTATTGTAGTAATGTGATTACATGTGAATAAATTTAGGCTCCGTTTGGAGTCGCTTATAATATGTAGTGTTATAAACGGTAATTATTACTTCATTAAAAATCAGCCAAAAATTAACATGTGTCCATCTTTTTTTTTTTTGGGTTTGAAAAGCGGGCCATCTTTTTTTTATTAAATGGCAAAAGCAGCCAACATGTACAACATTTGCAATAAAGATCTAAAAATTTCAAACCCAATGCATCTTTTTGTGGCCGTCTCTTGCAGTTGTCAGAAAAAAATAATTACTATTATAAACAAGTGTGTTATAAGCGATGCCAAACGGAGCCTTATAGATTCATATAAAGTTTGCTAAATTCTCATTATTGTCTTATTCTTAGCTTTTCTTATATAGGCAAAGCCTACTCTAGATAAATTTTTTAAAAGCCCCACAGCTTGGTAAATCCTAGACCCAATACTGATAATAATTATTAGTTCACAACTAGATGATCGAACCATTGTAGTTGGATTTGTGAAACCATGAATTCGTTGACCCTCATCCTGTTACTTATCTATAATCTGATATGGTATTTTCCCGTGTAATGCACAAGGTAGAATCTAGTAACTGATCAAAATAATTGCACTTACTTTTACAAACCAATTTCCTTCTGGCAATATCCAGAAAACAAATGATGTTAAGGAAAAAGAAAAATTTCACGAAGACTCGGACTACTTCAACTTCGACTCTCCTGTCACAGGAGTAAACGCTATCCTTGTTCAGCCGAAGACATCAAATCAAATTTTAGCTCAATCGATTTTGAACTTTGTGTTGTGGTTAAAGGTCCGTTTGGTATCGTTTATAATTAGATTGATTTATAATATTTTTTGAAATTTAAATTTTGAAAATATATGGCTTAATTTGATTGGTTAAATTTTAAAAAGTTGTTATTTGATGCGTTTTGGGGGTGATGTGTCAATGAGAAAATTTCACAAGTGTCTCAAAAATTTAAAATTCAAAATATATTATAAAGTATTTAGTTTATAATCAATGTCAAACATGCTCTAAATTAATAAATCAGATCAAGTCCAATGTGCGTCCCCATGCGTGTAGCCTGTTGGATTTATTTATTTATTTTTCGTGGTGATAATAATTACAGTTACTGTAGATAGAAATAGAAAATAAAATTATTTAAATAAGACCTAGTTGTAAGTAGAGTCGACGAATTATTATTAGTATTATTATTATTATTACAATATTTATTTTAGTATTATAAATACACATAAATATAAGTTATAATGAAGCATAGCGTAAAGAAATCTATAATAGATATAGACTCCGCTATAGGAGAATCGGACATTTAAGTTCCAGGACTTTAACCTCACCCATAAGTAAACGGTTAAGTGTCATTGACATATCATCTCGATTATTCTAGAGCAAGTAAAGTGATGAGATTAATTAAAGTTTGTAATTTTAAATGCTTAAATGGATGAGTAAATTATACAATTAGCATCTTCCAGGGAAACTTCCCTTAGATATCTTCATTTTCTTTATTGTCTATTTCTTTTATCTTTACCTCTTACTTGCTTATTATTGTTGATATGTACTACTACTTGTATAATTTTTCTTAGAAGTTGTATACATAGCATTATCATCTTGTGAAATTTTGTATTTTGACATTGATATGTCCTTTATGAACAAAAGAAAGTATTGAAAGAGTTTAATTAAACTGATTTATGACAAGATTTTATTTTTCAACACATCGTATCATTTTTTACAAGAAATGTATCACATCAATTTTAAATCAATGATAATCATATTGATCACATGTGGTCTATTGAATAACTATTAATGAAAAAAATAATGTAACAAAGTTGTATAATAATAAATAAATAAAATAATAGTACACATTTATGTAGCAAAGTAGCATAAAGAAGATACATGAACAAACACGCAACCACGGACCTCCATCCGCCCGCTCAAATTTGACCGGAAAAATAAGTAAAACCTTCTAGCGACTTCCGAAGTTCCTATAATAGCCTCCTCTTCTCGAGAAAGTTCCCTTAAGCCCTTTCTACAGAGTTGATATGGACACGTGTTGGCACACAGTTCAAAGTTATTCAAAATCAAAAGATACAAATATCCATATATTAGAGAAATTGCTTTGTTGCTACCCAATTTATTACAACTTTTTGCTTTTCCAACTTTGAGTATGTACAAATTGATCTTTGATATATTTCATTACACTGTTTGTCTATTCATCGTTCGTCATCTCTCTCTATATAAGGATTTGTTCTTTTTAGGTTTATAGATCTATTAGCTGGTTAAATTTTAGGGTTAATTTCACAAATCATTTCCAACTTTTAGGTTAAGAATCAGTTTCCTCCCCAACCTTTTTTAAGACACACCACAGCCCCCGACCTTTGAAAAATATTCACAAGTCATCCCTTTTTACACTATTCCACAAAATTTTTAACAAAAAGACGATTATACCCTTGAGACTTTTTAAACTTTTTTTAAAAAAGGTTTAAAAATAATAAAAAATTAAAAACTAACACAACCTACCCCACCCCTACCCCAACCCACGCCCCCTCCCCTCTCTGGCGGCACATTCCAACGGCTACAAATGAGAGGTGAATATCCCCCATTATGCTGCTGGAAATGGCAGCAAAATGGTAGGGATTCACCCCCCATCTGTGCTGCCATTCTGGCAGCACAAATGCTGCTGGAAATAGCTGTCATTTCCGACAGAAATGGGGGTGAATTCCCCCATTTGGTTGTCATTCTGTCAGCAAAAATGCTGTCGAAAATGGCAGCAAAATTGGGAATTCACCCCCCAATTATGCCGGAAATGGCAGCAAAATAGGGGTGAGTCACCCCCAATTTGTGCTGTCATTCGAAAACACAAATGGGGGGTGAATCCCTCCAATTTTGCTATTATTTCGGTGAACCTCCCCATTTTACTGTCATTTTCAGTAGCAAAATGGGGTGGATTCACCCCCACATTTCTGTCGAAAAATAGCAGCTATTTCCGGTAACATTTGTGCTGCCAGAATGGGGGGTGAATTCCCCCACTTTGCTGCTATTTCTGACAGCAAAATAGGTGGGATTCACCTCCTATTTCTGTCGGAAATGGCAACAAAATGGCTGCGATTTCCGGCGGCATTTGTCCTACCCAAATGGCGGCACAAATGGGGGTGATTCACCCCATTTGTGCTGCCATTTCTGAAAGCAAAATAAGGGGATTCAACCTCCATTTGTGGTCGCCCCGCATGGGCCGTCGGAGAGGGGAGGGGGCGTGGGGTGGGTGGGTGGGGTGTCTTAGTTTTAAATTTTTTATTATTTTTTAAACCATTTTTTAAAAAGAATTCAAAAAGTGTCAGGGGTATAATCGCCTTTTTGTTAAAAATTTTGTGGAATAGTGTAAAAATGGACGATTTGTGCGTATTTTTCAAAGGTTGGGGCTGTGGTGTGTCTTAAAAAATATTAGGGATGAAACCGATTCTTAACCTAAAGGTTAGAGACGATTTGTGAAATTAACCCTAAATTTTATTACCAATTACACGTTCTTTTTTTTTAAATATTTTCTACAATTTTATATAATTTTTATACTTGACTACATCATTTACTTCATTTTCTTCAAAAGTCTCCTTTTAGAAAATTGGTGCTACAGAGAACAAGCTGTAAGATTCAATAATTTGTTAAATTTTTACGAGACCAGAGCATAAAACTTTTATAGAATTTTCTCAATACCAATTAGATTTCAAAAAGAATGTTACATGATGAAATCGATTATGATGTCTCTAGAGTGACTAAGTTTTGTGTATGTGTAATATAGATAACTTTTAATTTTATTTTTATTTTTTGCTCTTTTTAATTAGAAGTTGACTAAAGTGGCACGATTCTAGCTTGTAGATATAATTAACCTTTAATGACCAATCGAAGGCATCGTTCATGTTAATAACAAAATTGTGCGATGTGCTGTGACACACAAAATGACTACATGTTAGAGATAGTTGAAAGTGACAATATTTATGTTACCGTTGTTTTTACAGTTGTTTCAATCAAGTTTAATTTATAATTTTCTCTTTAATACAAATAAAATGTGTTGCCAACTTCGACTTTATTAAAATTAAAATTTATTAAAGAATAAAAGAAAGTGACATTCTAATGTCCAACTACAATGTGGAGCAACTTCCATATATTAGAAAGTTAAATGACCAACTTGTAATTCAAGTAATGTATAGAGGACTAATGGTGCAAAATAAATAAGATCACAGCCATAATGTGACCTCGTTTAACCGCTATATAAACCGATTCCTCGCTAGAAATGAAGAAAAAGAATACGCCTCCTCTTCAGCATTCCACTCCCTCTCAAGTACATCTCTTTCTCCTTTATTGTCGTTCAGAATCTGAACCTGACCTGAATTTCGTATAAACATTTTCAATTTTTAAATCTTAATCAATCAATCAACTTCATTATTATGGCTCCTGAACTTGTTGCAGCAGGTGCGAAACCAAATGGTAATGTGCAGCCAAATTCTTTTTCTGGCAGAGCCTTCGTGACATTCTTAGCCGGAAACGGCGACTATGTAAAGGGTGTTGTTGGGTTAGCCAAGGGATTAAGAAAGGTAAAAACCGCGTATCCTCTCATTGTGGCGGTCCTGCCGGACGTTCCTGCCGAGCACCGTCGGATACTCGAGGATCAAGGCTGCATAGTCAGGGAGATTGAGCCTGTTTACCCACCCGAAAACCAGACCCAGTTCGCCATGGCTTATTACGTGATTAATTACTCCAAGCTTCGTATATGGGAGGTATTAATTTACCAATTTCATCATTTTCTGACTGATCAGCACTTGAATTGAAATGGGTTTGTGTTTTTGGAGCTTCTGATTATGACTTTACGTTCGATGATTCATGATTGTGATTGCAGTTTGTGGAGTACAGTAAACTGATATATTTGGATGGTGATATTCAAGTGTACGATAACATTGATGACCTGATCGATTTGCCGGATGGGCATTTTTATGCGGTCATGGATTGTTTCTGCGAGAAAACGTGGAGCCACACCCCGCAATACAAGATTGGGTACTGCCAGCAGTGCCCGGAGAAAGTAAAGTGGCCGGCCGATGAGATGGCTTCTCCGCCGGCTCTTTACTTCAATGCCGGAATGTTTGTGTTTGAGCCCAGTGTGGCCACATATGAGGATCTCTTGAAGACTCTCCAAGTCACCGCTCCCACTCCTTTTGCAGATCAGGTATGCATCTGAAGTCAACCTTCAAGTCATAATCTCAGTTGTACTCGCGTCAGTCTTAATATAGCATCAGAGTGCTCGTTCTATCATGATTTAGAATAAGCAAACTAAGACGTGATATGGATGGATCTCAACAAATCCAAAAAGCTTTTGGACTATTTTTGTTAGATGTAATTATTTATCTCAAATGAAGACTTTAAAATGATCCCGTCCCGCCATGGCAAGATTGTCCAGTGCTCTCTTGCGTGTGCGTGGGCAGGGGATGGAGACTAAATAAAGTCTTGTTCAGAGGTTAACAGACAATTTTTATACTGAGAGATGTATATATATAAAAGAGACATTAATGTATTAATATATCAAATAAGGAAATGTCAACTAAAATTACAGCTAAATTAGACATCATTTAAATCCAAAGTACTTTTCTTTGGTTAATAATCTTGATCTTTCAAGATTGAGCCATCACAAGAGAGGTAAATTGTAACTTGAGGGGTGCAGGATTTCTTGAACATGTACTTCAAGGACACATACAAGCCAATTCCGAATGTGTACAACCTTGTACTCGCGATGCTATGGCGTCATCCGGAGAACGTTGAGCTCGACAAAGTGAAGGTGGTGCACTACTGTGCAGCTGTAAGTCTCATATGTGGCTCCCCTTTTAGGTACTCAATCAGTTCGGAACTTCAAAATTTGATGTATTTACTTGTATAGGGTTCAAAGCCATGGAGATACACAGGAAAAGAAGAGAACTTGCAGAGAGAAGACATAAAGATGCTGATAAAGAAGTGGTGGGATATTTTCAAGGACGAGTCGCTTGACTACAAGAAACCCGAGCCAGTAGGGGCCGATGGAACGCTCGTTGAGGCAGTGGCGTTGCAGCCACTGGTAGCGGCGGCCATGACAGAGGCCAAGGCGTCGGCCGTGCACTACGTGACCGCCCCATCTGCTGCGTAACTGACATGTTTTAAACTTTTAGTTTGTAGCACTTCTGTGTGTGAAAGCGAAGCATATTTCTATCAGATGAAGTTGAGAGGGAGAATTTTTATTGTTGATGATGCGTTTGTTTCCTTGTAGTTTGTGTGTTGATGATCATTTGTGTTTTAGTGAGTATTACTTGTGTACTTATCTTAGATTGATCACTGATTATCTCTCGACGTATTGATCTGAGATTGGATTATGCAAATTACACTTTCAACGGGTGTCATTTGATCTATTTGACTGATTGTTGTTGAGAGATTCGTGTGATTTAAATTGGGGTCTTTTATTAAGGAATTTCAGTATTTAATCGTTGCAATACGCATGGGACCACCATGACTGTTCACTTACGAGTGTGCACAAATGCGAACAATAAGTTGGAGGGGAAAATCTTAATTAAGGTGCCTTGCTTGACCATTAGGTGCTAACACTCGTGTGTTCAAACAAGTAAAAATTGGAAACTTATTTGCAATTTGGAAAAACTTCAGTGATTTAAGAGCATTTTATACTTAGTGTTTTACTTATTATATTTTTAACATGTGTATTCTTATTGGTTCTATTTAAATTACTTCACACACCCGAACACTCTTAACCTTCGTCTACTGCCTTTTCTTTTCTTTTTCCTTTTTTTTTCCATTTTTTTTCAATTGAAGTTTTTTCCTTTTTTGGTTTTAATTTTATTTTTTTCATTTGACCTTTGTTTTTCATCTAGCAGGTCCGTCGTGTATTCGACTTTGACTTCTTTCCTTATATTTTTTTGCTCTCGATGGATCTTTGAATTCAATAAAATTGACGAAGCCATATATCGTCGTACAAAATAAATTCATGTAGAAATCTTCAAAAGAATTACTATGTACATTAGCTAGTCTTTTTATAGAGTTTATTAGATACTATTTATGATGTTTAATAGATTACATGACAAGTCTCTATTGGACACACTAGGGGATCCCCTAGTGTGTCCAATAGGGATTTATCATTGCATCCATTGAACACCAATGGACACCACAGAATGTACATTACATTAACCATGATTAGAAAAAAGAAATGAGATTACACCTTTTGGCGGAGTGGGGTGTGTTTCACTTGTTGGCGGAGTGGAGTGTGTTTAAGTGGTACCAATGAAATTACACATGTCAAAAATATAATTAGTGGAGCACTGAGTGTAGGGTGGCCCAACAATAAAGTTTTTTCCAATTTGAGAACTTATATAAGATGGCATAGCTGTAAAAACTTAAAAGTTACGAGTGTTTGTGCCAAAGTTTATTCATATCTGGTATCTATGCAAAACTACAATCGGGTTTAAATGTTTCTATTTCTATTTTTTTTAACTAGGTGTGAAAAATTCACTTAGATGTCATCACATCTCTTGAGTTTGACAAATATTTCTATCTCTTGTTTTGTTCGCTTGTTTATTTATCGTCATATACAAACTTTGCAATACTCTTCTAAGGACTATAAAATTTTAAGCAGTGACACTTATGTGAACAATTCTATTTTTCTAAGGCTTATATGAATAATTCTAATATGAGATACAGGTGTTTATATAATAAAGACTCTCATTGTATGTGATGTATTTCCCCATATTAATTTTAGTTACATAGACTTGATCTCACATGTAGGTCTATGAGTTCATATACAGATTAATGGAGGGAAAAGGTGCTACATATATTATTATGAAGCAATTCGGTGTTTTTGGATCAGAATTGATATGAACACAATGCGCAATAGAACGAATGACATAATGTACGTTAGGTAGGAGTTTTTTATTTTTTTTTCCCATACATCTATCTCACCATGTGCTCTTCCGATCCAGCGGATTTGATTTTTGCGACGGTGATTTCTATGACGTTTATCGTATCATTTATTTTTGAGATTAGTGTTGCTAAGTAGTTTAATATCTATCCTCCGTTGGTACAACTATGATATTAGCGGTAAGGTAGTTCAATGGGACATGACATGCTATATGTTAGCTTTCTGATTGATTAAATTATTATTATTACGAGAATTCTCAGCCGTACATTGCAAAAAGAAAACAAAAATAATAAGAGAATTCAACATTAATATATACTTAGTCTCAATCGAACATACAAATGTAATAAAAGTAATACAGTTAATTTAACAATTACACTTAATTACGATTTAATACTATGTAATATAATATGTTAATGGTGGTATACGATGTATTAGAGATACACCACGTGAGAAATTACAATAGATCATTTGATATTATATATCTGACATTAGAATATTTTTAAAATAAAATAATAATGGTGCTACTAAAAAAAAACTAGTGTAAAAAAATTTGTTTAATCAAATAAACAATCAATTATATTGTACATAAAAAATTAAAGTTTTAAAGGGAGCACAAAATAGAAAATGAAAAATTAATATAAACTCTTAATCAGAATAAGCTAGATTTTTTCACTCGTGCATTGCACATGTAAAGTTATAATGTATGTTTATATCAAAATTGACGTATGAGTATGGAAATCATATCATAAATAAAATACAATACTAATTGTATTGTATAAAATTATAAATTGATATGAGAATTACAATTCACTATGGGATATTTATAGTAAAATATTTCAGTTCATAATTCTAGTATCCTTCAAACACGTTGTGTAAATTCACATGTATAACATATATATAAAGTTATAATAATTAACAGTCAACTAATTAAGGATGATAATTTGAAACATCAACCCATAAATTTGTGGGAACTTGCCCCTAATATGATTGACCCGTCACGCCTAATCAGAGTAAAAAGACGGGTATGAGACAATATTGTCTACCGCACAGTAAGTCCATGGCAGGTGCTGGTCAGGTTAGACCCGCTTGACAGACTCGTGGCCTACTAACCATCTTATTTCTTTTTTTAATAAATTTAATCTTAAAATGTGTAGAAATGATTAAATACGGTAATTTGACCGATCGACCTATAAATTTGTGGCAATTTATTTTTATTTTTTACTATATTATTTTTTAAAGGATTTTTTTATCCAATTGAAATAATCATGTTATTATACTAGTTAATGTCGGGAACTTTAAAATTCTAAATAAAAGTTTTGATTTATTCTACGTTCATCAATTAATAATGCATTGCATATAACATTAATTGAAATGGAGAAAAATTCATGAGTCCTTTTGTAGGTCATGGTGGCGTTTCACCCCTCCCTATGACCCAACCTATCTTGACCCGCCTTATAAAATATTGAACAAAGACGTGTTATTGACAAAAACAATAAGTTTATAATTTTGATACTACATTAATAGTTACATTTCTTATATACTCGATTAATGATTTGTTATATTTCACTTTCACAACATTTAACTTATTTCATATTATTAGTTAATAGTCTAATAATACGTATCAGGCATTACATACCTGTATATACTGGATGCTAGTTCAAATAAAAATTTTCATACTCATGAAAAAGTACCCTCCCGACATACTATTTTATGAGCAAAATTCAAAATTAATAGTTATAATTAAATATCAAATAAGGATATATTTTTAAAGAAATGCAAGGGATCTTAAACTTTTAATATAAATGGAGACTATATATGTGTGATATCCTAAAAAAGTTCCTTTTGATAAGAGTAGATAATCAAAATGGAGGGAGTAATTATTTTGTACAGTTCATTTTCTTCTTGTGGATTTCATATCTCTTTGTTCACAAAATTTTCTCTAAAATTTATTATTATATTCGTCAAATTAAAACATTGATAAATTAGTATTCAACCAGTACGTTGCATGGCGAGATAAATTCTCAATATTTAATATAAAAAATTTATTACATAAATTACAAGAAACAATAAATATGTACAATATAATAATTAAATCAAATAAAATAACAACATGAATTCAGTAAATATTTTGAAATATTCATATCTATTGAGAAAAAGACTAAGAAATTTTTTTTTTTACATTCTCTACAATGTAATCGTTGCGACACAGTGATATAGAAAAAAAGATTAAAAAAATAATCACAAGGATTTTCAAGTCAAATAATAGATTTCAAGAAAATAAAATTTAGTCATATATTATTATGATAGAATTATATTACGTGTGTCTTTAGCAGTAAGTATGATGCAGATAAATGAATTTTTATTGCACAAAAAAAAGAAAATAAATCAGTTAATTTGCTCTAAGTTATTATGATTTAAGTTTATATTTATAATATAAGCTATTTTGAAATAAATTTTGATTTTCATATTACCAAGAACTCTGAAAAGAAAATTTTGAAAATCAAACAAAGATAAATAATAAATAAATAAATAGAGATAATACTGAAAAAATAGTTTATAATGCCTTCATTTTCAAATAATTCAGTAGCAAGAAGAATAATTCTTTAAAAAAAATACTAATCTATAAGAAATTGAACAGTTACTCACCGTCAAATTTATATTGGTAGCGGATAATAAAAAATTATAAAAACTTATAATTGTTTATAAATGCTGACAAAAAAAGAAAGAAATGAGCAAACTAAAACAAAAAAGAATATAAAAAACTAATAAACTATAAATCATTAAGAACTCATGATGAATATCCAAATAAGAAAAATTTAATTTTTAAAACTCGAAAATGAGGCTTATAAATTTTTCAAAATTTTTTTTAAAATTTCTTTTTAATGAAGGAGTTTCTTTTTTTGTATTATCTAGGTCAATGAGTTAACTTTGCGTGGACAATACTTGTATATTGATAAAATTACACTAAGTCCAAGTTGTTCTATATTCGGAAGACTTTCATTAAGAGATCGGAAGAGTAGATATCAATAATGGCTGGGTTATAATTTCTCTAATAGAAAAATAATTTTTTTATTTAAAGATCTAGAGTTTAATGCATGACAAGTAGTAACGTAAAATTTTTGTAGACAATAATTTAAAAAGTTTATCCAATTAGAATAATAGTAAAGAATAATACTTAAAATGTAATGTTACGTGCCCTGTAATAACCGCGTCATAATACACAAATATACATATATATATATAATCACTACGCTCGTACAACACATAAAAGTGTTACATAAACCGTCACGATTTCAATAAAATTTAATTCAACTTTATAATTTTTATGCAATCTACGACGCTAAATAATAAAAAATAATAATATATATTGTAATAATAGAAAAGATATTTTTTTGGGTTTGGTTGCCCTAGATTCAACGATTTTAAGAAAGGAAAATTTGAAAATTATATAAAGATAAAATTTTGTGATTTTAGAAGGAGAGGAAATATGGAATGAATTTTAAAAAATTGTGCAACTCATGATGATGTCAGTAAAATTATAGGTAAGAAAATTGCAATTGAAAATCAAAATCTAATTGAAAACTCATGTATTATATATAATATGATGATATGATGAAATTATATGATATGATATGATGATATGATTTCAATGAAATTTATTTGTTGTAAATTTTTTTAAAAAAGAGATTCTTAATTAGGCTCAAAAAATCATCCAATTCTTTTTAAAGAAGAAAATTCATGAAATTTATTTTATTATTTAAGTTATTTTATCAGAAAGAAAGGAAAAATTTTAAAAATATAAAACATATTTGATTGTTATATAGTACGGTCAAAATAAAATTGATAATTAGCAAAAGAGATTCTAATGAATTTTGTTAAGAAGATATTTTTAATTATCAAAAAAATAGATAATAAAATAAAAAAAGAAATTAGGGAAAAAATTAAAAAATAATGTAAAACAAATTTAATTATTATCCAATATAATCAGAATAAAACTCATAATTATCCAAAGAGATTCCTATGAATTTATCTAAGAAGATATTCTTAAATATCCAAAAAATAGATAATAAAATAAAAACAAAAGTAGGGGAAAATTAAAAAAATATAAAACAAATTTAATTATTATCCACCAGTGACGTCATCAATGACATCACTAGTATTCTTATGATGCCAAGCCACTGATGGGAAATTACAACGCCAGACAAATTTCTCTTATTATTAATATATAGATTATTATTATTACTTTTATCTTTTATTATTATACAATTTGTACTAAAATAAAACTAGCCGGGGTTTAAAAAATCAATAATTTTAAATGCACGTTTACAAACTCATTTTTAATGAGTTTTAATAAGAAATAAGATAGAGAATGAATGAGATTGAATAGTGAAGATTCGTGTAGTACATGCGAGTCTTATAAAATATGTGAATATGATTGGTTTAATCAATTTTTATTTATTAATAAAATGAATTTGCAAACAAGGGCGTGTATTTGTGGCATATTTTCATTAAGTGATGAAAAAATATCTACGTGATAATCATCTAATGAATTTTTATCATGTCAAATTTTTATGTCACACTCTCACGTCTCTTTAAAATCAGTGTATGTGCACCGAGCTTGGGAGGTGACAACGAGGAACTGGAAGAAAATGATAAATATTCCACTCCCACGGATTATGGACGAATATATTCTTTGGCGGAAGCTTCTTGATTCCATAATCTACTGATATGATCTTCAGAGTAATGGAACAGATTAGGATGAAATAAAGCTCTCCAAAGTCCTAAGCCAATGGCCACATAAAATCTCCAACATTTGTTCGCTACATCGACTCCCCTCGTTTTTTATTTTTTCTCTTTTCTCTTCTTTTCAAAATTTTCCTTTATTTTCTCCTCACCATAATACACACTGTGTTCATCTATGTGTGCATCTACAGTTATATCTATATTATAGAAAAGTAACAGTGGTTCCAATATCTTTTTCCCGCCTTAAAAGATATTAGAATCTATTATTTTTTTATTTTTTTAGTTTTTAAAATTTTTAATTTAAGTGGTAGTTATAACTGCCCACTCTTAACCTTTATCAACAATTATTGATATTTTATTTCTTTACTTTTTCCCTCATACTTTCTATTTAAGAACACTAGAATTTTACCTATGTGTTGCACGAGATCTAAAAGTAATAATAACAATATTAATTGTAGGGGGACATATTTATATGTCATGAAAAAATTGCATATTTAGCTGAACCATTTACAAATTTACCATTTGCATATAAACAACCAATTCACGTTTACCAACTAACAAATATCAATTATTTATATTATATAAACATGTCTACTTAAAATTACTCTAATAACAAATGTCAATAAATTTTTTAACAAAAATTTAATAAATTATTAATATAGCCAGTTGAATCATATGTTAACATTATGACATGTAAGTTTTTATAACTATTTTATCATATTTAGATTTATTTATTTGTAGATAACATTTTTTGCACTAGCTAATTTCTTTTTTTTTTTTCATACAGTGCGCATAAGAGGCTGGAGGGGAACTAATATCAGTTATTCATATTAAATAAATATTTCTCCCTTTAATTACTCTAATAATAAATGTCAATGAATTTTTATAAAAAAATTTAATATAAATTATTAATACATCCAGTTAAGTCATATAAATATTAGAAAACATAAGTTTTTATAACAATTTTATTATATTTGAATTTATTTATCAGTAATATTTTTGTACCAGTTAATTCTGCTTCTTTTTTTGATACAGTAGGCATAGGGAAGGAGAGGGGCATGTTGTTTCAATCCAGAACCTCCTGTCTAAAATATGAAAAACATGACTGTCGTAGCACTTGTTTGAATTACAGCACCAGTTAATATACACATATAAATAAAAATTAATTGAGTTGATTCAATAAAAATAAAATATTTAATAAAAATTGTTGAACAACTATTACCATGCAACGATATCAATATTCGGTCAATTTCTCAAATAAATAATCCAACTCTAAATACGGTAAGACTTAAATTATCAAAAAGCTCTAATTTAATTATAGAATCGACAAATTAGAGTATTATAATTTTTAAAAAAATTAATTAATTATTGCACTACAATAACTATATAAAAATTTCTTAAAAAATTATTAAAAATTGAAATTTACAATTAATGTTACAGATTTTTAGAAATTTATTAGTTTAGAGACATGCTCTACTTGAGTTTTCGAATCATAAAAATTACTATATATTTTTTTTGAAATAGAACTTTCAATTATTTTCGTGTTCAATTTGATAAGTGACATAT
Organism: Nyctanthes arbor-tristis; assembly: GCA_963692815.1. Lineage (NCBI taxonomy): Eukaryota > Viridiplantae > Streptophyta > Magnoliopsida > Lamiales > Oleaceae > Nyctanthes > Nyctanthes arbor-tristis. The sequence goes on along the minus strand of CAVNYN010272306.1, from coordinate 14,904 downwards.
CCCTAATTCAAAATATTTAGCTAAATAAACTACCGTAAATTGAGAATCGGATATGAGTTAATAAATGAAAAAGTGAATATTATTTAAAAAATTAGTATAACAATCTCAAAAAATAAAAAATAAAAATACAAAAAAAGAATTAAATGATATCACCAAAAATCTTATAGAGCTAGAAACTTTATAAAGTTACCTTAGAGAGCTAGAAAAAGAGTTGGAAAAGCCACACTTCTCTTATTATATATATATAGAGAGATCCTTTACTTTCCACGTTGTGTTAATATTCGTCCATGTTATTCCTTCCTTCCTTCCCACATATTTTTGTAGTATTTGTTCTGCTGCCCACAATTAGATTTAAATGCATTGTGTGTTTGAATTTTTAACTTTCAAAATCTTTCCTTTCTCGGCTCGTGCGTTTTCATTTATGTGTGTGTGTGTCCCGCATTATTCCACTTTCAACACCAATACAATTATATTATTATTTTTTTCATTTTTAAAATTTTTTAATTTAGGTAGTAGTGGTAACTATCCAGTACTCTATTTTTTTTTTGGAGTATGAATAACCACTTAATTTTTATAACCATCCAAGTTTATTTTCTAATTTTATCGTCTATCTCATTTTTTTTTTAATTTTTCCTTTTTGTTTATCAAAATTGGTTTTTTTGGTGACAATTTTCTTTTCTTTTGTTAAATAACTACCCATTTTATATAACCACTAACATTTTCATAAAAGTTGTACACGTTTTCTTATATTTTAACTGTCTATATTTTAATTGTATTGTGTTTCTCAGATTTTTTAATTATTTTTCTATTTTGAATCTAAAAACTGCTTTTTGGTGACAATTTTTCTCTCTCCTTTCTATTGATTTATTTATTTTCGAGTATAAAACTTTGTATAACTATCCACATTCTCAAATAAGCTACACATACTTTCCTTAATTATGTTTTTGCATAACTCTTCCAACAATTATAAATGTGTATGCAGAATATTATACTTCCATTCAATGTTTTCTTTTCTTGTTGTGCATTTATATCTATATTTCTGTATATATAGATGAGAACTATTATTTCAAAATTTAATTTTGGCATTTTATCGCATATGCAAAATTCCAAAATCCCTTTTTTCTCTAATATTTTTTTCTTTTACAAGTAGTATCCACTTTCTGGATTAGCTATACATTTTTTCTAGAGTAATTCTGACAAATTTTAGATCTAATTTCAGATCAGTTTCCGCACCTTTTTTGGAGCTATTTACACATTTGGTTGTTGCAATCTTCTCCCATGAATTATTAGGTTTCAAGTCCCTTTTTCCAAAAAGAAATGATCGATTTATAAACACGATGCTTGCAAATTGAAGATTTACCAACTTTTTTCTACACTTTTTGTATTTATTTTAATTTTTTATGTAGTATTGCATACACATAATTGGAGAAATATTTACTTCTATATTTTTTAATCTGTCACTTGCTTTTCTATAGTTATTTTCGTTTTTTATGAAAAAGGTTTCAACACTCACAACCTACTAATTTTTAGGTACCCACTGTTTGTTTTTTAATTTTTGTTCTCACATAATTACTTTGCTTCCACAACTATTTTTATATAATAATAATTGTATGCATTGTTAAAATGCATAATTATTGCAACTTCATAAGTATTTAAATTGACTTCCTGCACATCGAAACTATTTTTATCATCAATGAAGTTGATCGGGCAACACCATTTAGCAGTATAATTCAAATTGTCCAATGGAGACAACATGTTGATATAAGCTTAAAAAAATACAATAACAATATAAGTTAAATCAACACCAAGCTTTGTATATTACTTTTTTTTTTTCATTTTTAGAACCACCAAGCTCCACCATGAAGTTCCAAGCTTTTGATCAAGATGAGATTAAGAAACAATTGTGAAATGATGTGTGTTTGAGTCATTTGCTTTTCATAAAGTTTTCTTAGCCAGAATCTCTCTAATGTTGCAAAACGATATAAGTTTGCTACACATTATTTTATTTTCTTTTTGTAAGAAATCTGCAACTTGCGATAACCATAGGAATGAGGATCAATATATTGTCTTTTGAATCAGCTGGAGTCTTACTTCTTACATCGTTGAGCACGATTTATATTTTTGTGTTCACGGTAAGCTTGAACCGACACTAGAGATCAATGGTTGTTTTTGTCTTGCACTGTGGCTGAGTGAGGTGGGGGAAATGAGTAGAAAATTTTCTTTTTATACGAAAACAAACGTCTTTCTACATAATAAATAATAACTAATTTGCTTTGTAAAAGTAGAAATATACACGACGCTCTTCCGATCTATTTAACGAATTCATTATGAAGTTTACAAGAAGTAACACAGCGAAAATATGATTATCTTAAAATATACAAATTTACTATATAATGCAAACACACTTAATAAGTAAAAATTATTACATGACATAGCTATGTCTGAATACTGGAACAATTTATTACCCATCATTATTTTTTCAATCACTCATTGTTTCCTGTGCATCGCACGAGAGATATACTAGTAGTTTAGAGAGTGTTTTGATTTCTTATTTTGTTTTTACATTTTTTTTAGTTCCTTATTTGCAATTAACCCCTCCTCTCTCTCTTTTTTTTTTTTTTTTTTAACCCTTTTTTTGGCAAAGGCACTTAACCCGTTGAATAACTATTAAAAAAAATGAAATCCTTTTTCTACAGATATATATCATGAGCCAAAATTTAACTTTCTATTGTCATAACTAAATTAAAATAGCCGCTGTTTAATATACATTGTAATCAATAAAATAACATTATTTAAAGTGTATAAAATAATATCATTTAAAGTGTAATATTTAATAAATGAAAAGTATATTAGAAAAATAATATTAATTTTTTCATTTTGAACACTATTAATTGCACTTTCTTAATATTTGTGAGATTATAATTTGACCATCTTTGTAGAACGGTAGTATTTGTTTGTAGGGTTAATTTCACATATGGTCTCTAATCGTTCAGGGATAGTATTAGTTGGGTCCTTAACTTTTTTCTCAACTCACTGAGTCTCTAACCTTTCATTAAATCGCACATAAAGTTCCTTTTAATAGTTTCCACCAATTTTACCGTTATCTCCTCGAATAAATTACCACTATATCTCTTATCATTTTAAGTTAAGCAACAAAAATTTTAAAAATATAAAAATATATAAAAAATTAAATTTATGAAAAAAGGGGGGGGGTTAGGGGGGTTAGGAGGGGGGCGCCACTTGCCATTTTCAGCAGCCAAGGGTGAGTGCCCCCGGCGCCCGCCCCCCCCTGTTTTCTTAAATTAAAATAGTTATATTTTTAAAATTTTTGTTTTTTAATTTAAAATGATAAGGGATGTAATGATAATTTATTTGATGAGTTAGCAATGAAATTGACGAAAACCGTTAAAAAGGACAATGTGTGACTTAATGAAAGATTGAAGACCCAACGAGCTGAAAAAAAAAGGCTAAAGACTTAGCCAATACTAACCGCAAAATTTAGGGATAATATGTGAAATTAACCCTTGCATGTAAAAGGCTGACAAATTTTGACATAAACATATAATCCATGTGAATACCATTAATTTAAAAGTGAATATATATATTTTAAAAAAAAAAAAACTAACATCTTGCCCAGTATATATTGCACCAAATCTTACACCGGACCTTGTGTTCATATAAACACATTTTATCCGGAAGTACACTATTATGGTATCTAATTTTATTCAGACGTGTACCCTCTGAAGAAAAATGTAAATAGCTGAAAGAAAAGCCATTTTGTACAATATGTCAAATCGCTGAATAGAAAAAAGATGCTCACTTGAGAATATGTAAATTACCTTGAAGTTTCTCAAAAGTGTGAAAAGAACCGACAAAAATATATGAAATTATTCCCAAGTAAAGAGAATCACGTTTCAACATTCAGAAAAAGGAGTGTCGCATGACTCTTTAATTAACAAAGAAAGAAAAAGCAAAAGTTCAAAGCGACAAAGACGTGGAAAGCTTCTGCAAGCACAGGTACACACCCAGATTCGGCACTCTTATGCCTGCAGATTGAAATGAAATAAACAATCAGACGTTTAGCGCCATGAATGGTGTGGCCCACAGCCCAAAATTGTTCAAAAGATAATTGTGCAAGAAAAAGATCCAAATATTTTTAAGCAGATCTTTGTTTGCAATGTTGTTTGACAGCCAGTCCAATCCCTCATACAGACCCTCGCCCGAAGTTGCACAAGTGCTCTGGATATACCTGCATTTAAATACCCGTCAGTAAGACTGAGCTGCCTAATTCAGAGACGAGAAAAGACATCTAATTTTAGTAACCAGTGTCGTTGGCGGAGAGAATGAAGGCCGAGCTTGTCAGTTATTTCAGCAGCATTCATTGCATTCGGGAGATCTTGCTTATTTGCAAATACTAGTAGCACAGCATCCCTCAGTTCATCCTAATACAAACCACCACGTAATCATTGAGGAAAGAAAAAATATGTAAAAATTCTATATTTGACTGTGTTCTTGACTGCAGCATTTTAGGAATCAAGATCCGGTTACATTACCTCATTCAACATCCTATGTAGTTCATCTCTTGCTTCAACAACACGATCACGATCGTTGCTATCAACCACAAAAATTAGTCCTTGAGTGTTCTGAAAATAATGTCTCCACAGTGGACGGATCTGCACAAGTTCATGCAAAGAATTTTCACTTGAATGTGAATGAGATTGCACCTTGGAAATTTTTTGTTAAATAACAATGAATACAAATGAGATGATAAGACTCAAAACATGGAACAAAGTTTGCTTGGACATGATATGCCAAATGGTTATTTTTGTCTGCTGAGGACTAATAATGTAAGTTCAAAGCTTCACTGGCATCTGACAGTTCAATACTAGTTCATGAATGTCTAAATTTGACTTCTATTCCTGTAGGTCAAGCGAAAGATTTCTGAATCTTCATTTCAGAATTATGACAATCTTTCTTACAAACAGCAGAATTTATCGTGTAAAGAGGCATAAGTCAATAGGACACTGGGGACTTTGAGCCTCATTTTCCGACTAGTAAGTACTAGAGAAGCATCTGAATGCACTAACCTAATGGTCAAGCTTATGCAATTTCCAAGTGGTAACCTTGTAAACTGCTTTAATAAACTTCATTAGTTTGAGTGTATTCCTTTTTTTCTTGGTTTATGTAAAACAAGGAATGCAATATGAAACCCCCAAATACAACATTCAGCTTTTGGAAGTTCACAGCTCGGGATGCCAGGGGCCAGGTTAAAGTATAATTTTATTTATTTGCTTGGTAACCTTGTGAACTACTTTAATTAACTTCATTAGCCAAGTGTATTCTTTTTTCTCGGTTTAAGTAAAAGAAGGAATGCAAAATGAAACCCTCAAATATGTTACCGAGCATTGGAAAGTTCATGAGTTTATGAGTTCATTAACACTATAATGCCAACAATCACGGTGTGGCAGGAGATAAAAGAGAGATAATAAATAGAAGCATACCTTGTCCTGGCCTCCAACATCCCAAACCGTGAAGCTAATGTTCTTGTATTCCACAGTCTCCACATTGAATCCTGACCAAATGATATTTCAGTTCTGGAAACAAGGAACCACTCCCACCACCCACATCCCCCAACAAGGAAAATGGGAATAATGTGATCATGCGCTCGCAGAAGCTATGATGCTGAATTTCCTTATGAGGTATGTTTTTAAATGCTATATGTCATGGTCATTTGATTAGTAGCAGCAAGAAAGAAAGATGGATAAAATAAAGGTCAACTTAAGATTTCATTGTCCACTTCAATTTAGTAAAACTGTTCCACTCATAATTAAGGCTACATTGTCCATTTAAGTAGAAAAGTTCACATTGATATTTTAAAGGTTTAGTCTCAAGTTTCATACCTAAATGAATTTGCTCAATCAAAGTAGTGCATCTACATCTGAATATTGATCGAAAACGATAATTCTCATTGATAGAAGAGAGCCAATATTATGCCAGAGTCATAGTACATACATGCTATGGTATAAAAAAATAAAAATTGCAGCATTAGTCACCAAGCAATTGAATTAGTAGAAAACAGACACTTGCCAATTATTTTCACTTTTTTTCTTGCGTTACATTTCCAATTTACCAGTTCTGGTAGCAGCATATTCCTCAACTGATGGAACCCTAAAACACATATATGTGTCTCACATGCTCCATCTCCTATAATAGTCCAGAAAACTAAAATGCACACAAAGAAAGGTCCATCATCTACATTCCAACCACTTCCACCAACACTGCAGCGGCTGCCTACTACACTGCACCGCCTTTGCATTGCTGGCAGCAACTTCTCTCTACTATGACCATTGCAGACAACTGTTAAGCATTCGCCTGCTCCCTTTTCTCCATTATTCCAAGATTCTACAAAAATGAAGCCTATTTTGGGTTTCTCGTAGACCCAATTGCATAATCCCAACATAGCCTTATTGTTATTGTTATTGCTATGATAATAATATTGTTGTTGTTATCATTATTAATTAATTAACCTTTTGACACCCTCTCATCACTTATTGAACAAATAAATAAATAAACAAAAATAAAATTCCTACTCCCAATCCTTCTTGGTATTTGCTGGCACATAATTGCATGCCTTTTGGATAAGACCATCAGTAGCATTTGGTAGAGGAGGCAGGATGGGAGAATGATGAAATTCTTTTCCTTCTGCTTTTATTTGGTTGAATAAGAATAAGGGCAAAACCACTTTTTTAGTCAAAATTTTTATGGTCTCTTACCTGCAATTCACCGATTTCTGTTATGTGAGGGACAATGATGCCCCCAGAAATTGAAGGTCCAAGATCTCAATACTAGGTTGAGTATTTTGCTACCAACTGAATAGGTTGGTGATTTGTCCTGCAACTTTTCCTAATAAAAATTTGAATGCTTCACCCAGAAAATACTTAGGAGGAACTGAAAGTTGATAGCATATGATTTTGAAAAAGAAACTCTAGATAGAGGGTATGTTCTTTTCACTGTCATTTGATGAAACAAATATAAACGTCTAAACATTCAAACAATCTAGTATAAAGTAAGTCAGAGTATAGTACATAGAATATCCCCAAAGTAAATGTAGAAAAATAAAAAAATATTCTTTAAGGACCAGAAATGTTTAAAGACACGTGCATTTTGAAGTCAAAACTGATTCATACATAGAGAAATGAAAGCTTAAAAAAGTTCCAACGTACCAATGGTAGGAATTGTTGTGACAATCTCTCCAAGTTTGAGCTTATAGAGAATAGTCGTTTTACCAGCAGCATCAAGACCCACCATCAGTATACGCATCTCCTTCTTGGCAAACAGCCGACTAAAAAGCTTGGTGAAAGACAGACCCATCTTTACACCTACAAACTCCAACAAATTAAATACACTTATCACAAAGCATTAAGCAGAAGATTTGAAATGATCCTCATGCTAAGAAGCAAATAATGCATCTAGCGAGCAAAGGAAAAATACAAATAAATAAGTAAATAATCCAGAGACTAAACGGAAACAGTTAAGGACCTGAATTTTCTATAATTCAACCTGTTTATATCTAAGGATTTAGGAGGTTTCAATAGAAATTTATTCTCAACACTTTCATGTAAAACCAATATTAGAACTTAGAAGTTTAATTTTTGGTCCAAGCAACAAGTAAAAGTTGAAGTTACGCTTTAACATAATATAAACAGAGTGTGATATTTACAATTTGTTTTCTCCGAAAATTTCTTAATCGTTGGAATTTTGTAACTGCGCATATATGAAGGCGCTTGATAGAACATACACCTATTCTTAGGATCATTATGCATAAATCTTAGTCCTGAAACCTATCCTTTCAATTCAAGCTTTGTACACCAGATTATACGAGATATAAGTATAAAATTAAATTGACAGTAGAAGATAGATGGTATTAGGAATGATTAATTGATTGATTTTTATGTAAAACAAGGAGTAACAAGTAGAATTAGATCATATAAGACAAATAACATAAATGATATATATATTTTAATCCAAACTTAAGAAACAATATCCCTCTTAATCCTCCATAAACCAACTGCATGATACCATGATTTAATTTTGTACTAAATTGGTCTTGCTACACATCTGCAATGTAACATCCCAAACGAATCTAATAAACATAGAGGAGAAAAAGGTCCATCAGGCAAAACTGATTACATTTATAAAAGATTATTAACTCTAATATATATACCAGAAATTTGCAAGCATGAGATCGAATATCAAACCTGAAATTGATGAAACAGCAAGGAAAGTAACCAATTCAAAACAAACAAAGGTGCATTAAATTTTTCAGACAATCGAGATCTCGTTAGTCCAGAGAATACATAGGATCTAAAAGAAAGCCTAGAAAGATACGAGCGGGGAAAAATCAATCAGAAGACCTATATCATTAAGAATAAATGCACATATAAGAATCAAATCAGAATTACAGGCGATAATAATAATAAAAAAAGAAATCCAGTGAAGCGAATATGAGGTACCTAGGAAGTGGGGGCGTGAATGGATGCCTACGAAAGGAATGGAGAGGACTGAGCCGAATCGAGATCTCCCCGTAGAAGATCTCACCAGAGTGAAAATGGGCAGGAAATCTGAAAATGGTATGGTGTACAGTCTAAAAGGCCGGATGGTTTATTTTTTATTTTTTTATTTTTATTTTTCATTTGGTACCTAGGTGAGGGAGAGGTTCCAGCTTCGACACACCAGTCTCTCTTCAAAAGGGGCCTATCGGGGCTGGCCCGCCAACCCAGCAATCTGTACTCAGCCCGCCACACAAAAGCCCTCGTTGTTGGTTTCCGGTCCAGGCCGGATCAGCCCAGATTTTCTAAACCATGGACCAGCCCACCTATAAAGCCCATGTGGGTTCTAATTTGAACATCCAGCCAGTTCAGTTAAACTAGCTCACGTTAAATTGCAATTATATTTTAAATGAAATTCGACATTAATAAATGAAAAAAAATCTTTTTGAAAAACGAAAAAAAATCTTATAAGATATATTGGATCTTATACTTTATACCATTCAAAAAAATTATATTTCATAACAACAACTATTTTATAAAAATATTGTAACTTATAGGGGTGTGTAAAAAAATCGAGATCGGTTGAACTGGCCGGAAACCAAACCAAATGGGCCGGTCCCGGTCTAGGTTTTAGTTCAAAACAACCGGGTCCGGTCCTATCCAGTCCGGTCCTGAGTTTTCTTTTGAAAACAGGAAAGCTGGTCAAAGACCGTTGACCTATTTTTTTAATATGTAAATTGAAATTCGGTTTTCACTTTTCATAAAAACATGTGTGTTAGCAATTTATATTTATTTTAAACTATAAAAAGAGTTGTGAAAATGAGTGGTTGATATTTGTGTAGTACCCATCAATTCCACAAGATATATCAATAACAAATTTAAATAATAAATAAATATAATTTGGCATTTTTTCATTTTAAAAAAATTAATTTTTTTCTGCTTTTCTGGGTTTTTTATCGGTTCAATCGGTTTTTACCCCTGGTTTTTACAGTTAATTGGATTGATTTTCTAGTTGGGTCCCGGTTTTTCTGGTTGAAGTGGTTAGTCCTATCTCGTTTTCAAAACCATGGTTAGAATGGTGACTTCATGATGCAAACATCAACATCGTAAAGCAAAGAGTCCTTTACATGAAGTAGTAGCATGCTGATTTACACTTGGAGAAGGGGGAAAATTGCCCAATTGAGCAATCTCGAGTCTGAAAATAATTAATTCAATCAAAATAATGACATTAATGCCCCATTTTTCAGCTGAAAGTTTGCTTTCAATTTGATGAGCCTGTAGTCAGTCGGAACCTAACTTCGTCTGATTTCATTATGATAATCATTGTCCTAAATCTTTATATATAACAAGCTTGCACTCCAATATCACCACAAGAAGCTTCAGCACCTTGGATCATTTCTCCTCTTCTTAGTTCTTTCTCTATATTGTCTGGTGTTCCATAGGACATCCCCAAATGCGGATTCGTTGGCTCTGCCAAGGGGCCCTGCTTGGGTTCTTCGTGTCTATGATGGTTGCCGCAAGCTTCTGCTATGGCGATACTCAAGCCACGGCCAGCGGAGTTGTTGGGGTGGGAGAATGTGCTGACTGCAAGGATGGTAACGTTAAAACTAGTGAAATGAAAAACTTTGGCCACCCTTGGCCTCTCCCTCCATTTCCACCATTTTACAAGCCAAAACCACCCCTTCCCATTCACAAGCCGAAGCCAAAACCAAAGACCCCGGTTCGTAAACATCCGTTAGTCAAGCCACTTCCCCCTAGAGTTCCTGTCTACAAGCCAAAGCCCAAGCCGAAGCCACCAGTTCACAAACCTCCAGTGAAAAAGCCATGTCCACCCCCAGCTCCAGTCTACAAGCCCAAGCTGGAGCCACCAGCTCACAAACCTCCGGTCTACAAACAAAAGCCAAAGCAAAAGGCACCAGTTCACAAACCTGCGGTAGTGAAGCCGCTGCCACCACCAGTCCCGATTTATAAGCCAAAGCCACCGGTTTACATCCCTCCAATAACAAAGTCACTTCCGCCATTCCCGAAGCCTCCTCCATTCCACCATCCTAAATACGGAGTCTTCCCTCCCTTCCCTCCTTCCATTCCTCAGCCATAGACTTTCCAACCCAGAATGCGTAATTTTAAGTATATTACTTTGTTTGTTTCACATAATTCGAAGGGTGAAAACAACAATAAAGTTCCAAGGCTCATTCAGACGAAATGCGTCCGGTTTTGATTGCTGTGTGATTAGCATGAAGTTGTCTGGTGTTCATTAATTCAATTATAGGGTGGTATTGAACCCATTACTAATCCTATTGTATGAAGATTGATTTTATATGAGATGACGTTATCAAAGTTTCCATCCTACGATCTCTCTCTCTACATATATATATATATATATATATATATATATTTTACGTTATATATTAATGGTACTCGACACTCCGCAGGATAAAATGCCATTTGTTTAATTTTTTTTTTTTGAAGTCGCCACTTGTTTAATTTGTTATCTATATATGTATATCTAAATTAAAAGAAGTTTAACTTTGTTTTCCCGCCTAAACTGCTGATGTCACTAATGACGTCATTTCCCTTTTTCTTTTTTTTTTTTAAATTTCTTTTCCCTTGTCACCACGCTTTTACCTTTCTCTTCCTTCTCTTTCTCAATTATCATATCTTCATTCTCCATCTTAGCATTCATTTAATTTATCTTTATACCAAATTCTCTCAATTTTAACAAAATATATGTGTTTTTTCCGTCTCCAATATCAAGCCGTCCAAGTACAAATCCGAGCAAATAACATCAAAGTTCCATTTTCCTTGATTGTTGTGTAGTTAATTACGGTCTTCCCTTCCCTTTCTCCTTTGAATCATTGATTTACATCTCCTCTGTTAGTTTTTTTTATATATCTCCTTTTGAGTTTGGTAAATCAAAATATGTTTAAAAGTTACAGATATGTGTCGTTAAATGGTGAAATTTCATCTACCTCTTTTTTTTGGGCATATCTATTCTGAATTATATATATATGCAGAAATTCAAAGACTATTTGTTCACAAGTTTATCTTCTTTTGTGAATGCAATATGAGAAGTGCTATTTGTACACACAGTGTACAACATTTATACACATCCCTATGAATTTACTCACACCCTTCAACAGTTATGATTTCAAAGATAATAAAACAAAAGATATTTAAGTAAATACAAGGGGTTGTGTACAAGAATTGTACACTTTATGTGTACAAATATCATTTCTCATGCAATATTTTGTTAATAATATTATTACGTAGAAATTAATATTAATAATTATTAATTAATTGCATCAATATTTTATCACTAATGGCAGCCAAGAGGTATATGTTGAGGACTGTCAATAAGTTTGTACATACTCCCTCCATCTCGATTTTTTGATCTCATTTGTTTTTTCACAAGAATTAAGAGATGGGAAATTATATCCCCACCACGTAAATTTATCCTCGCACCACATTTTATTCTAACCCCAAGTAAGTTATATTTTCAATCACCACACCACATTACATTTACATTATTAACCTGTAGTTTTTTTTAAAGGATATATTAACCCAGATTTTTTAAAAAAGTAAAACAAAAATACAAGTTGCAGAAGGATCGTCCCTCTGCAACTTTCTTGCTCTTGTGAAACCGACATTTTAATCTCTTCATCCATCAGTAACATCTCCTTGAATGTCTTGACCCACGCAATCCGTCATCGAAATTCAATTCCTAAAGTGCTTGAACCCTATTTTCAATAAATTTTTTGGTTAGAAAATTGATGTTTGCCAACTAAAATTTGTCAAGCACTCTCCCTATCTACCCCAAAGGTTGCATCAACTCTAACAGAAATTTCAAGGTTGAATGAAGATTTTCGCCTTTGTTAGCTTTCTGTCCAAAGATGCGACTATATGCTTTAGTTCTGGAATTTCAAAGTTCAAGAAAGTGGGGAATGAAATTAGATGAACGTCCAGGAAATTTGCAATCTCTGACAAACCAATTTTGGCTAGCCATACGAGCTTTGAATTCCCACAATCCCGCTTCCCAGAGATGCTTCGATTCCATTTTAGATAATTTCAATTAACTAACATGAATGGAATTGGTATACACACCATCTTACAATTTGATGTTTTAGCCTGGCCCCTCACACCTCTCGCAGTCGTGCTTTTCCATTGAAGACGTAATGAATGTTTAGAGAGATGAGATTTTCAGTCAAGGAGGGAAAAAATATTTATTAAATATATTAATCAATTAAACAAAAAGCAAAAGGTTATTATTGTAACTTAACTTAGGGATATTTAGGTGAATAACAAAATGTAGTGGGAGAATAAATTATCGTGGTGGGAATATAATTCCCCTTAAGAGATGTGTGTTATAAAGGCACATTTTGTGATTTGTGTTTCTAATTTGTCCATATTTAATGAGAAAAATTCAAAATTAATAGTGATAATTAAAGTATTAAATATGATTAGATTTGTAAAGTAATGCAAAGTAAACATTTTAATATAGAAATAGACCATATATTTGGTACATCCTTAAAAGAAAAATGGGACTAAATAATTGGGATGAAAAGAGCAATTAATTGAGCTTTCTTGCTTTTTCAAGTATTTAATTTACTATAATAATATTCCTTTATTAAATGAGATAATCCTACTTATATCGTGCTATGAATTTTTTACATATTATGTAAACAAATTCTGTTTTGACACAAGATAATTCCATTATAAGAAAGTATGAATTTATTATTCGTGAAATCAAATTTTACTCCCACATGACTATGCTTTGATGTCTTAATATCCATTATTTCTTTTATAGATTTTTAGTTGAATTTGCGGCTAAAAATATATTGAATATTGAGGATAGACCTCTTCTACTGAGGCATATGTACAAGGGGAAAGAAGATTACATATAGAACGTTGATTATAATGTGAATTGTGAAATGAATATAAATTATTTTTTCAATGCAATACATTAGATTGGCACTATCATTGATATTATTTCCTCAATTGGTATATACATTGCATTTTTACACTTTTAGAATATGTTCAACTATTATAAATTCATTAAAAACTTTTACATAGTTAAATTTCAAACTTTTTCTCTACCCGTGCATCGCGCGGGTACTAGTAACTAAAAACACGTAGAAGTACTTTCTGAGAAGGTCAGTTAAGGGTCCTTTTGGTATCGTTTATAATTGGGTTGGTTTATAATATATTTTGAAATTTGAATTTTTAAGACATGTAGCTTAATTTGATTAGTTAAATTTTGAAAAGTTGTTATATAATGTGATAGGTGTGCGACGTGTCAAATATAGAATTCGTCACTTGTCCCAAAAATTTAAAATTCAAAATGTATTATAATACAACTCATTTATAATACATGCCAAACACAGTCTAAGTTATTCGAAAGGATAATGCTAATCTTCCTTGTTGAATTACTTATTGAGTGACTTGGTGGGGGTATATGCACCTTTTGTCCATGTATTTCAATTTAATATAAGGGTGTTTTTGTCAATATATTAAATAGTTATTTAATGACAAATAATTCGGCAAGTAATTTGACAAGAGAATGTAGTACAACCCTATTCGAAAATATTTCACAAAAATTAATATATTTTAATCTCATGAACACTGGCGGAGACAGGGGGCCTTATTGGGCCCCAACCCAGGCCTGTCTGGGCCCAATCTATTAAAAAAAAATTTTTTTTTGCACCTGGCCCAGGTGGATTGTAAATTGGGCTCGGGGGACAGCTGGGCCTTGGTGTTTTGGGCTTCAGCAAAAAAAAAAAGGACTGAAAAGAGGCCAGCCCAATAGGGGAATAAGGGAATCGGGAAGGCAGACAAGCAGAATCAGAAGACAGAAGCAGAAGCAGAACAGAGGGCGAACTGGGGACTGGGGAGGCCGTACTGCTGCCGTGGCCGATGGACCGAAACCGAGCGTCGGCGATTCGGCGAAGCAGAGGACGAGACTCGTCGGCTGGTTGGGCGGTGCCGCGGTGGCCGGTGGGTGTTCATCAATTCTTCTAGATTTTAGCTTTAACAAGGTATTATTCTAGCCCTAATTTCTAAATGGATTTTGTTTTGCCCTAATTTAGATTTTAGAGTACTTGCTAAAATTGGACTTTATAAGTAAAATTAGTAAATGAAGATTAAAGACTATCATTTATTCATTTTAGCCCTTATTCTTAAATAGATTTTGCCCTAATTTAGATTTTATGGTACTTGCTATTTGCTAAAATTAAACTTTATAATTTATAAGTAGTTAAATTAGTAAATGATAAAATGAAGACTATGAAGTTAATAGAGAAAAGTATTAATCTATTCTTGGCTAATGTGGCTCTTGGGATTTTGACGGTTTTATGATTAT
>CAVNYN010272305.1:0-37402 GCA_963692815.1 Nyctanthes arbor-tristis | reverse complement strand
ACAACGTTTTCACTCTTTATTATTAGTTTGTTTTTCCTTTTACAATTTCACTCAAAACACTCAAAAACTCTCTCTCAACTGAAGTTCTTTGTTTAGTTTTATTAAACTTGAATCACATTAAAACGTGCTCAAAAAAATAATAAAACTCGATTTTTAATTTTTTTAGGCTTGAATCACATTGAAATATGCGAAAAAAATAAATTGGTTAAATTCTAAGTCGAACTTCAAGTTGGGCCGGCCCAACCCGAGACCCGAGTCAACCCGAGTTGACTCGGGTTGAGTCGGGTTACGGAACCGAGTCGAGTCGGCTCGGTTCCAAAATCGCCAACCCGACTCAATGTCGGGTCGGGTTCGGGTTGAGACCAAACCTGACCCAACCCATCCGACGCCCACCCCTAGGTAGACTCATGGAATTATTTGGTATAAATTTGGTCGGCTTACCTCGTGTTGAACAACATGCAAGTATGGCCATCATGGTTGGATTGAAATCTATTACAGTACCTTGGCAGTTGTCCAAAGACGAATTCGAATGTGGCTCTTGTGACTTTACCCTACACTCACGTAATTTGGTCACCCACAAGGTCGTATATTTTTTTCTATATGGACGGATTGTATACTTTCTACATTGGTTTTGCCTTATTTTTTTGCTGGAAATGGCAGTTTGGGGGCTGGGAAGGGGGGCGGCTCCCCCCTTTTTTTGCCTGAAAGTCACTGCTGGAAATGGCAGGGAGACCCCCTCTCCAACTGCCATTTCCGGCAAACAAGTTACTGTTGGAAATTGCAGTTTGGGTTGGGGGTGTCTCCCCCCTTTCTATGCCAGTTTTTTTTTCCTTTTTTGTTTTTATATTTTTTTTTTATTTTTGAATTCTTTTTTTGTTTTAATTTAAAAGATAAGAGTATAAAGATAATTTTATCAACAACTTAACGGAATTTTGGATAGATTCTGTCAGTAGGGATATGTGGCGTGTATTTATGAAAGGTTGAGGACCCATGGGCTAAAAAAGTGTTAGGGATTCAGACTATTTTAAGTGCAAAGTTTGAGGACCTTTTGTGAAATTTACCCTTTATATAAAGTCATAGTAACTATAACTATGAAATGAAATGATGTTGGGGTGGTGGTGGTGGTTTTTTCTTTTCATATATATATATATATCTATATATATATATATATATTTAAACCTAAAGTCTGGGTATTGTTGATAATTATATTATCCTTAGAATGAATTTCCAATTTGCAACTCATTGGTTTGAACTTCAGATCTCTTAACCAAAACTCGAACATCTAACTACTATACTACAATTTAAATCACTGTTCATAATTGATTATTAAATAAAACAATTAATGTGACTAAAAAACTAGCATGGCAATATAGTAAACTAGTTGCAGTATATGTTAAATGTTAAAGTACTAAAACTAGTATAGTCATTTTGACTAAACCAGTTGCAGTTATAACTTTGAGGGGGGCAAAACAAAAAAGAGCTTAATTGCAGTATACGTTAAAAATATTAATTAAAACTATTAATTTGTGTAAGTCTATATATAAAAGTTAGACAATATCCCCTACAAGAAGCGAAAATTCAGATTACTGAGTAATTGAATATAACCTCGTGAGAGTCACAATCTTCCTTACTGAAATGAATTCAAAGTAGTCCAAATCCTAATCAATAGGTTGTGCGAAAATATATAGAAAGCTTAAGATACAGACATATTAATTATATAGGTGATCATCATCCTCAGCTCCACCAGCCGAAGTCGCAAACGGGCAGAATTCTGTAGCACTATCATCTTCAAACCGGAATTCTGTACCAAAACCTCTCGATTGCTGCAATGTTTGAGCAAATCCTTCGTACCTAAAAATGTCAGCATCCCCAACGCTCCTCCTTGCATACTTCATTGATTCCTCAAAGTGGCAAGCCTTGATCTCTGCCACCTCTTCCTCCTCTTCCATGGACTCAGGATTTTCCTTTCTTCTTTCCCTTTCAATGCCTTTCTCAATGTTCTCTCGTATGGCATATTTGCATGCACGTTGGCATATCTCTGTAATGTCGGCACCGCTGAACCCTGCAGTGTACTCTGCAAGGGCCCTTAGGCCGACATCCTTGGAAACCGGAGATTTTCTCAGGCATGATTTGAAAATTTGATGGCGTGATTCCTCGTCTGGAAGTGGAATGTAAATCAACTGATCGAGACGGCCAGGACGAAGAAGAGCAGGGTCGATTATATCTGGCCTGTTGGTGGCACCAATAATGAAAACAGTTTTCTTGGCGTTCATTCCATCCATTTCAGTCAACAATTGATTCAATACCCTGTCAGCAGGTCCACCGGCATCTCCGATACTGCTCCCTCTCTGAGTGGCAATCGAGTCCAATTCGTCGAAGAATAAGACACAAGGGGATGATTGGCGAGCCTTGTCGAAAATTTCTCTAACATTGGCCTCACTCTCTCCAAACCACATTGTGAGCAATTCAGGGCCCTTGATGCTGATGAAGTTTGCCTGACATTCATTGTCAATGGCCTTGGCCAACAATGTCTTCCCACATCCTGGGGGGCCGTAGAAAAGGACTCCCTTCGACGGTGACATTCCAAATTTCTCAAACTTGTCGGGATGCTCCACTGGATATTGGACAGTCTCCTGGAGCTCACGCTTGACATTCTCAAGGTCTCCAATATCTTCCCAGCTAACATTGGGCACCTCGACAACTGTTTCACGTAGAGCAGAGGGGTTGCTCGTCCCAAGGGCAGTCTTCAAATGTTCATTGGTAACAGCCATGGAGTTGAGTATCTCCGCATCAATGGAATCGGCTTCCAAATCGATAACGTCCATTTTCTCCCTGATGCACTGAAAGGCAGCCTCAGTGCAGAGCGCTGCCAAATCAGCACCAATATAGCCATGACTGTCCTTGGCAATTCTTTCCAGATCAACCTCTTCAGAGAGCTTTATATTCTTGGTGTGTATTCGCAGCACCTCAAGACGTCCAACTTCGTCTGGAACTCCAATCTCGATTTCCCTGTCAAATCTCCCAAACCTTCTCAGGGCAGGGTCAATGCTGTTGGGGCGGTTAGTAGCTCCCATGACAATAATATGGGCACGGCCTTTGAGTCCATCCATCAATGTCAAGAGTTGGGATACAATCCTCCTTTCAACTTTTCCGCTGGTCTTATCTCGGTTAGGGGCAATCGAATCAATCTCATCAATAAATATGATTGATGGGGCATTTTTCTCAGCTTCTTCAAATGCTTTCCTGAGGTTGCTTTCACTTTCCCCTGCTAATTTTGACATAATTTCTGGTCCATTGATGCAGAAGAAGAAAGCATCAGTTTCATTAGCCACGGCTCGGGCAATCAAGGTCTTTCCGGATCCTGGAGGTCCATAAAGAAGTATTCCTTTAGGAGGCTTCACACCAATTGCCTTGAAAAGCTGTGGATGCCTTAGTGGCAGCTCTACCAACTCTCTTATCTGAGCCATCTGTCTACGAATGCCGCCAACATCATCATATCCGACCTCATCCAACCGATCCTCATCCTCCCTTCGAACAGGCTCCCCCTCCCAGAAGACCTCAGTCTGTGCAGCAACAACACAGTAGTCGGCAGGATCGGTCTCAATAACTTTAAACTCAACGCTTCTCATCCCTCCCCGTACAAGAAACAGGTCACCTTTCCTAACAGGTCGATATGACTCTAGGAAATAAGGCTTCAGGAAGGCTTCAAATAGGTCCCCAGTAACCCCTTCAATTGTGTCGTCGACTGGAAGAATGTGGACACGATTCCCATACTCGATGTCAGCACAGTGATGCACAGAAACAACATCTCCAAGACGAACCCTGAGATTGTTTCTGACAACCTTGTTCATACGAATCTTGGGTTCATCGCAAGAATGGTCGGCGAGGACTATGCAGACTGTATCCCTTCTCTTCTTACCCTTGATCAAGATAGTGTCCCCGCGGAAAAGCTGGATTTTTTCCATAGTATTGGGATGCATAGCGACGACAGAGTTATCATCGTTGATAGCCTCGTCCACTACGAGCCTATTCGGAGCCTTTTTCCTCTCCAGAATCGCAGTACTGAAATCCTTCTTTGTACTCATGGCTCTGAATGAGTTACAGGAAAATTCTAAAGTAAAAAATTGATGAGAAAGTTGCAAGAAATAATGTTTTGGTTCTGCGCAACAAATAATATGAAGTGGAGAGAAGTGGGATTGGGAACGGCGTATTTATAAGTGAGAGGAGGCGTCCGTTTCTTGTTTGGAAAGAAAGGGTTCGCTTTTAATTTTCGTGGTAGGATTTGTGACCGAGCGGCACTCCTAAAAAACTATATTTCCTTAGAATTGTAGTATTACATAAATAATTTTCCATCATTGTAATACCATAATAATATCTATATTTTTTGAATAAAATAATATAATGAATTCACGAATGGTGCTTTTTAGAAACTAGTAGTCAAAGGATACACACGTTATATGTAATTGGTAATAATAACAATTATATATAATAATAATATTATTATAGCACATTACCTATATTTCTTAATAAGGAGCCTTATTGGGGGTCGTTTTTGTTAGATTTCCACCAAATAAGAGATATATCTCCTTATTAGGAACTTTATCTATCTTCTTAGCAAATTTTTTAATATAATAGCTATATTGCAGTCTTCCAGATAAGAATATGTACACACACAAATATATACAGAGGGTTCAATTGTAGAATAAAATATTTGTTAACATAGATCATAAGAGACATATTTAAAAGGCAATAAACAATGTGAAGTATCTACAATAATTAGTGCTTCTCACGGATTAAAAAGAAATTAGTGCTTCTCAATTGTAGTGGCTACTGGCCTAGTGGGAATCTTTGTAATTGGCGCAAAAGGTCCTATATTAAATATGATTACATTCTTTACCTTTAATTTTTTAGCAATTTCATCCCTATATTCATATTTTCTTTGCATGATCCATCGACTTGTATCTAATTTTCTCTATTTTTAAAAGGGCAATTTTGTTCCTCCACAATAAAGAATTAAAAAAATCAAATAATGTTTCAAAATTAATTATTATTGAAAAAATTAATTTTTTTTAAGTACAATTACAAATATGCATCATAGTAATAAAAATTCACATAAATATTTATCTACTACAACACAACGCCAAGAAAATCAATAATACAAACCCACATTGACTAGCCCCTAACCAAATGGACTAGGTCTTATTGGCAAAAAAAAATAATAAAATAAAATAAAATTATTATTTTTAATATTTCCAACAATGCAAATTATTTTAATTAGTTTTCAACAATATTAATTATTTTGAAATTCCATTTTTTTAATTTTGAAACGTGTATAGACAAAGACACCCTTGAGAACATTAAAGACAATTTGATATAATAACTGTGCGAAAGAACTATGAAGATGGAGACGAAACTGGAGAGACTTGGGGTTGAAGACGAGTATTTATATGTGTGAAGAGGGCTCTGTTTTCTTGCTCGGAAATTGGAAAGAAAAGATTTCCCCCTTTTTAATGTGATTTTCAATGGTTTTTAGAATTTTATTCTTTATAGTATTTGTAACGAAACGGGACATCTCCTTGAAATTCATAAAATTTACTCTCTGTATATATACACCCACATATATACAGTAAATGTTTATGCACATCTATAGTGCTGCAATATACAATCTGGTTCATTTGTAGAACAGAATATTTGCTAGCATAGATCATTAATATATATATATATATATAAACAGACATTTTTAAAAGCTAATAAACAATGCGATATATCTACAAAATTTAGTAACAAAAATAATATTTCACCTTGATTGTGCACAATTGCAAGACGGAGTGCTTCTCAATTGTAGTGGGGTTCCTTCAGGGAAAAAATGTAGGGGTGTTATTGATCTCAATAATATATATATTAATTAATCCACTTAAGTCTCGATATTTTTTGTACCGCGATTTTCCTGTCTTTTTTTTTGGTAAATTTTGCGGTAATTGTTCATTTTCTCTTTAACAAACAGATTTATATTTAACTATCTAATAATATATTTTAGTAAGTTTTTCCACCCGTACAACGCACAGGTAGTTTTACTCGTAATAATAATAATAAGGGACAAAAAGTGAATGCATTCGCCTAGGTAGAAAACTTGGGCAACTTATATACGTATTACATTAGCATAGAGATTGAAAGAGATATGCTAACTTTTTTGGATACATACAAGGAGATACAGAGGAGAAGAAGAAAATTTGAGGAGGGATATATATATATATATATATATATGGGTCGTACCCAATTCCTTTCAATAATGTGACTATTTAACTACTGCGACACAATTCGGGCTACAATAAAGAACAAAGGAGTAAAGAACTAAAGCCCTCTGCACAAATTAAAAAAATAATTGTACAATTAAAATATACACAAATAAATTCAATGCAAGTTCAACTTTTTAACTCCTTTTGATCAAATCAAACCAATATAAGTGCAACATTCATCGGAAAAAAAGGAAAAAGAAAAAAAGGTTTCACCATTTTTTTAAACAGAAACACCAGGATCAAATTGCTTTTTTGTTCAAAGATCGGCAATAAAAAATGGCTACAATCGCTAAAACTGAGGATCATTATTGAAATTGTTGCAAAATAAGATTCAACAAGCGTGAATTAAATAACTAAAACCCTCTACACAAATAAAAAAAGATTATACAAATAAATTCAACCTAAAAGTTTGTTTGATCCTCTTTATTTGGAAGATTTATAATGAGGAGAGAGGTAGAATGTGTATTAAAAATATAAAAATGTGTGAAATATGTGGTTAGAATTAGATAGTTATCAAATTAAATGTCAAATTAGTGACAAGTAAATAAAATTATAAATTGAAAGAATAAAAGAGATCAAACAATTAACCAAACAATGCATGCAAACTGTTGATATAGCAGACTGTCGGCCCAATCAAAGGGTGACCTTGACCATTAACCACGCCTGATGAGACCTAACTCATAAACTGTGGGCGTGCAACCTACTAGGTCGTTGTGACTCAAAACTTACGACCTCTACCCATACCTGAAATGGCTAAGAGATTGATTACAGGGTGTCAGTTTCTTTCTTGTCCAATGTACAACCAAGTACAGTGCATTAAGGGCTTGTTTGAAGCTCTTTAAAGTTTTAATTTATAAAGTGAATTTATAAAGAGTTGAAATAAGTGGAGGAGATTTAATTGAAGTTTGAAATGTATGGTGATTGTTGAGTAGTTGTCAAATCAACAGTCAAATCATAGTAGGTAAATTTATAAAGAGAAAATTTAAAGAGGATCAAACAAGGCCTAAATGTAAAGATGGCTTTCATGTATGAGTGGCTAATACTAACAAATTTACCCAAAAACTAATGTGTGTAATGATGACCTTTGTATAAGGTTCCTTGCGTAAAATGAAAATAATGGAGGATCCTCTCTTTGGCTTTGTTTGGTAACCAATTTGTAAATGAATAGATTTATAAATAGATTTAAATTTTAAATTATGTATAAGTGTCGAGATTTGATTGTACCATGTGGAGTTAATGATTAAAATGATATCTTTATCATCTTCCTTTTAGAAAAACATTTTCCATCTTCCATAAATACTCAATAGAGGGTTCATTTAAAGTTTCATATACAGAAAATTGTCGTGATCTCGGCCAAAATATTTACTTGTAACGTTAACACAAACAATAAAAAAAAAAGTTTCAGGATTTATTTTTAACAGTAATACGAGGATCAAATTGCCTTTTTATTTAAAGATCGAGAACGCAAACGGCTACAAATGCTAAAGTTTAGTATCAGTACTGAAATTTTCGCAAAATAAGGTCTAGCACTCTTCCGATCTCGCTCCGGGTAGAAATACAATACTTGACCCGAATACCCAGGACCTGGTCCGAATCAGCCATCTATTTTCCCGGCACTTCCCGAATGACCCAAAAATATAACCAAACTGAGGTACGCGCGCGAAGAGAACATCAATGGAGGCCGAGCCGATTGGCGGCCGTAACAGCACCCTTGACACAGCAAAGGCTGAGACACCGGTGTGGCTGATGAAGTTCCCCTCCATCGTCGCCAACTCCAAGGCATGTGGGTCGTCGGCGGACGACTCTGATCTCGTTGCCAAAATCATCGTTTCTCTGGACCTCCTCCACCATGATGACACTTCTTCTCTTGAAGTATCATTAATCTATCTTCTTTCTCTCTTCCAATTTTAATTTTGGTTTTAGTGCTCTGTGATCGGAATGTAGATATGTACATGTATGCTTACGATTATGTGTATGATTTTCTTTTGTTAAATTTGGAATATCAGTATATGTCTATCAGTTTACTAAGGAGATGACTACCGGTAAGGTTTCCACTTGCCAACATGCCGAGGAGAAACTCTTTGAATATGTCAAAGGATTTCTTTCCCATGTGCCTTTTTTTCCGAGTCAATTCAATGTGAAAACTTATCAACCATTTTTTTTTTTTTGCCTTCCTTTGAGAGCATGAGATTGATTTTTGACATCCCCAGGGGATGGACTGGTGCGTTCTTTCATCTGTCTGCTGCATGAGTTTTTACTTTTTAGAATGTTCGGCTCTGTTCAAAAAGCAAACAAAAGAAGCAGGTCTTCTTGGGCAGTACACTCCTATGCTTCATTTGGAACTGGACCTTAAAATATGGCAAACCTGCTCTTGGTGTGCCTGGGCTTCAGGCGGTAATGCGACTATTCATATTCTTGTGATGATGTATTAGTAATAACATATTCCGTGCAATGACGTGAAAATGCAATGCAATTATGAACAATTCCCATACATGTTGATGGGTTTGGTGTGAAGGTCTCTTAAATTTGGAAGTGAAACTTCACTTTGTTTGTGTTCCAAAATGTTTCTGGATATTATGCTTGAACTTCAGGATCTTAGTGTTTAATCGTCATTGCAGGCAGAAAGAAGTGTTCTATTTATTTGTGCTTTTTTCTTTCATTTTTTAATGCTGTTTCATTGCACTTTTGGAAGGAGAGGATCTTTGTATCTCCAATACTGTGGAAGCACATGTATTTAACACTGCTAGTGCATGCAAATGTCTATAAAATTCTCAAAAGATGGAAATAAAAGAATAATGTCTGAACTTTCTATCCCGATGCTAGGAGAGTTTGTTTATGAGCCTGTGGAAGTTCCTTTAGAACTCTATCAGTCTTTTTGCTAGCCAACTGAACTGTATTCTATAGAATTTTCGATATCTTATGGAAACGAACCTTTTCTTGAGAATTTTTACCACTTTGATATGCATGGCTTAGATTTTAACCTATGTCAAAATTTAACTTTTGTGAGCCTTTCCCAAATCAATGATATCAGAGTACCATTCATTATACTGCACTGCATTAAATTGATGATCCAATACTTCTAATCTATTTTAGCATCTTTTTGCACTTTTCAAGTCAGGCTGTCTTGTAATTCCTTTGTGCTTGAACAAGTTACTCATCTGTGCTATGCTACAAATATAATAATTTTCCTTTTGTGCTTTAATAATTTCACTTGGAAGTATGTCAGTATGTTACATGCAAGAAATAGGCCACTTTGGCAGCTTTATTTTTATTTTTTTCCATTCCCTTTCCGTGGAGTCAAAATTATCCTTGTTCTAATCAACTAGGAAAGAAACAAGTTGAACTATTATTTGTTTATGCTTATAATGTTTTCTTTTTCACAGGAGAAGTTTCCGTGGAAGGCAAACTGGAACATAAATTTGACATGAAGCCCCGTCATGAGAATATTGAAGAGTATAGGAAAATATGCCGTGAAATAACCAAAAAGTCTATGATCAAGTACAGGAAAATACAAGTCAGACGCTCCTCCTCTATATTCTTTCCCTGTTATGAATTTTTTTTGACATGTTTGTATGATTTTTCTATCTTGTTTTACTGGTTAATACTTAATAGGTGATTGATAATGAACTTGAAATGCTCATGAAATGCCTGGGATGTTTGGCACCATTTTGTCGACTTCAAAGGTATATATAATTTGTTTATATTGTCATTTCAGCATTTTGATTTTTGTTACTGGTTGTATAAATTTTCAATTCCACTTGTTTTGTGTTTGATTGATACTTTATTATTAATTTTACTGCCCCACCCAGCTTCTGCTCTACTTCCTGTAATCCCTGTCAATGGGACAGGAGTAACTACTAGGACTAACAAAGCAGCTTACTGTTTTTGAACCTTAATCTTGGGGGGGGGGGATATGTTGATGGTTTTTCAATTTTTGTCATTGGCACTTTGTTCTATGGATTTCATGTCAAATATTAATTAACTCCAGAAACTAGTCGTGAAGAAGATATGTATTGGCTGGCTGTAAATTTTACCTTATGATGCTATTCCCAGTTATTTCCGCTCTACTTGGAATTATTATAGAAATAAAATAATTATGAGATCAACTCACTCTCAAAAGTTGAAAGTTTCTCGCCTCTAATTTATTTTGTGAAAGAATTTTCTGACAAATATATTGGCTATTAGGTAATTGAGTTTGATTTATTAGACATGGACAACATCTTGCATTAATGAGGTATGAGGTTTGTTAACCTTTGAAGGTCTTAAGTCACAGAATAAATGTTAAGTGTCAATCACGTGTATCTTTGCTTTTGAAACATGAATTAAACTGATTTTCATAATATTCTAGTGGTTTATCTTATATTTTATAATTTTTATTTGATTAAAAAAAGAGGGAAAAAAAGAAAAAGAAAAGGAACCATTGAAACCTTATGTAGAAGGGTCTTTATTCGCGATAACACTCAACTTTTATCATGAATTAAACTGATTTTCTCTCATTCGATTCTTATGGTTCTCTACCCTGTCTCCTCCTGCAATTATTATTCTTTGTTCATATTGCGTTCGGCGGTTGTAAATTATTACTTTGGAGTTTTTAAGGATCTTGTTCAGGATACATTTAATGTTTCATAATAGAGTTTTTAACATTTACTGTAGATAATTTTTCTCTTGTTACATATGTTCCTCGCTTTGAAGTCTATATGATTCAGTGAGTTTTCACAAAAGTTAATTCAAGGTGGTACTTCAAAATTACATGAATTTTATACTTAGATTAATTGCCTTCATGCAGAATAAGAAGAAAGCGGTTCCAATTAAGGGATCGGATGTGAAAAGAATTAGAGGGAACCGTTGGGTGGTGGAACACATCTGGTTTAAGCTTTATGAAAGGCAGCCTAACTGGACATTGAAGGAGCTGGTGCAACAAACTGACCAACCTGCGGTATGCCTTTCCTTATATTCAAGTTGTAATCTATCCTCCCGGCTCTATAAATTGTGGCTTTTAACACCCAATATTTTCTGAAACTGCTTCTTCTAATTACAAGAGCTTTGAGTGGAAGTTGGAACATTGGAAGGCTCCTTTACACACACATACAAAAAATGAAAGAAAAAGGAAAAAAAAAAAAAAAGGGGGAACCAAAATGTGCCTTAGGCATGAGCAGCAAAACATTAAGCATTACGTGAGTTTGAGCAAAGATATTAGTAGTATAGTTTCCCTCAAATAAGCACCAGTGGAAGTCTGTTCCCAAGATATTTTGATAAAAGTTGAGAGGTATTCATCTAAACTAACTTGAGTTATTAAGGATGAGAACTAGAGAATTCAATACACAACGTCGATATCAACTAAAGATAGACGAAGTGTTTTGATAAATTATTTTCTGAAAGCCGTCTAAGATCGTAAGATCTATTGAAGTATCAATAGGAATGTTAATTATCCTAGAAGAGTTCAGGTCTTACAAGTAAGGAAGCTATGCAAGGAATGAATCAGAGAATGTCGTTGATTGGGGTGGGTGGCGAGTAAGAAAATGCTTGGACAATGCCGATACAATACATTTTTACATCATATCTAATGAGATGTTAAAGGGAGAAAAATTTACGAATGAAGATTGTTATTGTGCGAACTTCAAAAATAATAGTCTAAGACTTGTTCCAACGAATTTGAAGTTGGCTGCGTGAATCCTTTTTCACAGGTCTATTGAGTTCATTGTTAGATGTACTGAAAGATGAGATCGGAAGAGCACACGTCTTTAACAAATACAATTGGTTATATACTCTTGTTTTATCAACTTTTCCTTCTAAAACGTCCAATTGAGATTGTGTGATATTAAGTAGGAGTAGTTTAGATCTACATAAAACATGTCCGGTCTACCTAAGATGTCCTACTTAGATTTGCTTTTTAATTGGCACCCATGTGCTTGGTGCCATATATTCTCATTCTTAGCTTACCTATTTTAGTATGACCATCCACATTAGTCCCTTATACTCACGTTATAGACATTTCATTGTTTAACAGTGCAGTACTCAATACGGTGAAGGATAGCAGGTAAAATCAATGACGAATGTTATTATCATAAAAATATGCTTGTAGCATTCTCCTTTTCATTTAACCCGCCCTAATAAATAGAGATTGCCTCCTCTTCATTTTCTTTCATCTTATTCGCAGTTGACCTTAAGTGCCTAAGACGAAATATTTGGGGACAACGTGATCCGACGTAACTCCATTATTATCCATAGTCCAGTTATCACTTCCAGGGGTTGCTTCTCCTCAATTTTAAGCTGTTAAGTTCCTAAGAAATCCACCTAAGTTCTTACAATACAAACTCGTCTTTGAATGATGCAATAAAAGACCAGAGCATAAGGCAACACCTTATCGCAATTGCGATCAGGGCTTAAAATAGCACATTAGTGCAAGCTTACCTCTATATAGCATCTGCTCCTGCCACTAGTTCATGTCACTCCCATGCCTGCTTTATCATAATCTCTGAATATTAGTAAATTCAACAAAATTTCTTCCGTTACAGACTTCCTCTGTACAAGAAAACAGTTGTAGTTTTTGCTTCTTTTCTCTGCAGTTCTCCTCCAACTGCTTAAGCATGTATATGGCTTCCAGTTCCATAACGGACCTCCATGATATGAAGTTAAACTGAATCTCTTATCATTTTAAATTACACCTTATCCTCTATTATTCAGTTACCATCCTCAATAATTTTATAGCATAACCAATGAGTAATGTTGCTCGATGTTTGCATCGATGGCATATTTTGGCTGATGTATAATTCCTTGCTTCAGAATCTAACAGTTCTATATTAAGGAGAATTGAAGCAGAATATGTGCAATATTTGGTCATAAGGGGATGAAAACAATAGTGGAGTCATTGGGAGGAACATCTTGCTGAAAAAGATTGTTAGTATTTACATTTAATTGTTAAAAGGAGGAGTCCAAGAAGAGTAAAACTTTAATCGCACGGCAAAGTGCTGCTAGATTCTATCAATTATTGGTCCTTACCATGTTAAAATGTGATCTCATCCAGGTTAGCATGGACATATTTTCATCTTTAAGATTTATTTTATTGAGTTTTGGATCACTGAAGGACAGAATGTTCATAACTGAATGTAGGACAAATAAATCTTAAAGATGAAAATATGTCCATGCTAACCTGGAATAGATAAAAATTGATATGTGCTAAAAGATGGAGATGGAATTGATTGATGAGAAATTATGGAAATAAAGTTTTAGGTGGTTAAGACATGTCATGCTTAGACCTAAAAAATGGTTTCCGTTCATGTAATTGAAGTAGAAAGGGTTGGACAGAAATTATTGTGCACTGGTTGAATCCGAAGATTCAATTTCTTTAAATTTTTAAATAGTTGTATCTCTCAACAGGACAAACAGGAAAAAGGATGATTTCTCCACCTGATCCCAAGCTTATTGTGTACTGGCTTAGTATATTATTTTGAAAATTATTATTTCAACTGACGTATTTTCGTTTTACATGTCAAATTTGGACATTCCAGACCATGATTTCACACCTGAATTTTTCCTTTTGAGCTCACATAGGATTATGTAATAATGTGTTTACAATTTAACTTGGCCTTTCATGATCTGGGTTGTATAGAGGATTAATATTTACACATCTGCCGCTGCAGCGATATTTCAAAGAGATATTGAATGAGCTGTGTATACAATAAAAGGAAACTGAACAAGGAACATATGAGCTGAAGACAGAGTATAAGAGATCTGTTGAAAATACAGTTGCTGAATAGGTGCTCTATCTTCGTCTGTAAATTAGGTTGTACATCAAGGGAATACAGTTAATTAGAGAATGAAGACCATGATGATGTACAGAGGCATTCTACATCTGTAATTAGGTTGCACATTGGTGTACCCATGTCCTTTTATGTATGGCGATGTTCCACATCTCACCTTGATGCAAATTGATATGCAGAGACCAAGATAACAAATATTCAAAGTTGCCATGATGCGAATCATGGCCTCTATTGCCATGATTTAACCCAGGCTCAATTTTGAATATTTGTTATCTTGGCCTTCGCATATTGATTCACATCACACCTTCATCAAACTCCAGAAATTAATTGAACAGATTAAAAGCTTTACTACTGTCCTTTGAGATGCTGAGGTTCCTTGTTGATGCATGATAAAACCTCCATGGCATATGCTATGATTCCTTGCGGCAGTCACCATCTATTTGATGATTTTTGACAGCGATGGTAAAAGCAATCTCAGAGTTATCTTTTGAACTCTTTACTAGCATAATAGTGGTGTTATATAGATGCGTTTCTCTTCTATGCTTGACAGGAATGGAATGTCTATTCTTGACTAGGAAGTAATTACATTTTCTTATTACTGGAGAGTAAAGATCAATCTTTTCTAGAACCTCTTAAACCAGACGTGCATAACACGTCCTATGCTTAGTAGCTGACACGTTTTAACTTAATTCAGCAGCATAATGGAGATCCCACAATGCCGAAAAGATAGCCTCAACTTCTAAACTTCATGACTCCATTAGCGGTCCATTCTTCAATGTTCCCAGTAAGTTTATTATTTGTTAGTGCGTGTGGGTCTTCGTATCATTCAAGAGTTTGATTCCTTGTTCTTAGTCTACGTGAGATCTATGATATTTCAACAATCTATTATTGATACTTGAATGATGGAATTTTCTTTTAGTTCTCTGCATACATCAGTTTGTTAGTCTGATTTGTGATCAGCACGTGCTGCATTTTAATATTACCATAGATATTCTGAAATGGTTGCGAATTGGAAGGCTAGTAGAAAAACTGCTAATTTTGTAACAAAAAATTTTCCATAAATAAACGTGACTTGTGTGAGTGATAGCCTATAAAAATTATAGAATTGGTCCTTTTGGTGTATTGACAGTTCAAATTAGTGTCATATAAGTTTTCTCCAGTATTATCTGCATATATATGTGTCTAATTCTGCATTGCCCAAACCCACCTTAGTGATAACCGTTGCTGCTTTTTATTAGTTGATCACTTTTAATTATTGATATAGAATATACACGGCTTGCCATATGATAATACACCAGGATAATATCTTCATTTGCATTAGTTGCTTGGATTTGTTGTGATGCACGTAATATATCTTTGCAAACTGATCGTGATATCGGGGACATGATTCTTCTAACAGAATTTTGAGACATAATGCCTATAATTAGCTCTTCTTGAATGCGAATGGCCACCTATGTGTCACCCACTTAATTCGCGTGCTGATATTCATGCGGTTCACGATGCTGATCGTG
This sequence comes from Nyctanthes arbor-tristis, assembly GCA_963692815.1. Lineage (NCBI taxonomy): Eukaryota > Viridiplantae > Streptophyta > Magnoliopsida > Lamiales > Oleaceae > Nyctanthes > Nyctanthes arbor-tristis. Next base: position 21,835 of record CAVNYN010272305.1, on the reverse strand, counting down.
AAAATGACCAACTAGGAATCTTCTTTGTCCCCTTTGGAAGATTTTTATAGCATCTTAGGACAAGATATGCTTGCACTACCTTCTCAGCAGGATAAATTTGAGTGGAACTTTATTTGGTAATGGTGGCTCTAGGGTAGCCACTTATGGGACCCTTCTTTCCTTTGGTTGCATTCTAAAGGGACTGTTAATGGACACCTCGTCACTCCCATGAACATGAATGTCAAAACTTAGCTACCAATAAAAGAAGAGTGAGAAAATTATTCAAGATTTTATTGTATGCGTTTGAGTTGGTCCCTACTCACAAATTGCTTCTGCAGTTTGCTTATTTTCATGCTTTTAGGTGTTATTAGACGGTCATGTTCACGGCGTTATGCTAATATCTTTGTTCACTAGTTATCTTATTGGCACATATCTCTTAGAATTATGCTAACTTGTGATTAGTCTTGTTTCATCTACGGTTCATAACTAACCTTCTCTTTGGATATGAACTTATATTGGACTATTTTCTTCATCTTAATCTCTTCTGTTAGCTAACAAGGTTGAGGAACTTTTTCTTTCTTGAATCTGAAGAAATTTAGTCATACATTCATCTTTAGTAATTTTTGGTATTTCTAGATGATGTTATTGTGCATCCATGTGCTGAGGCATATTGATGTCTGCTTTTTCATATTTATGGACATTGCTCTATGAAATGCTTCCGTGCTGCCAGAGAACATTTCTGCTAATTGTGACTCTTGTATGCTGGATTTTGCTGAGGTATTTCTATACTTGCACCAGGCTTTCCTGAAAATTGGATCTCTGATTCTTGTTATCTTGCTAAAAGATTACATTAGCTTTCCTTTAAATTAGACGGTATAATTCATGTGGCTGGAGACAGGGTGCAGACATGAAAGTTTTGCATCTAATTAGAGGATATTTTTGTGTATAAAGTTCGATAATGCATGTTTTCAGGGATTTTTCCTTTATTGTCAACCAAGAATGAAAAGCAAATGGGAAGTCAATAAAGAACCTTGAGTACATGTGGTTTAGTCAATCTTTTATCACTTCCTAGTAATGCAGTTATCAGATTACTCATCTTTTTGGAAAGAGTTGTTTATTTTTCAACAGTGATGGCGACGTTGGTTATCAAGTTGTTAAGAAGAGGATGAACTTTGAACTTCATTATTCTAGCGATAGTGAGGGTTATTTTTAGATCTTATTGTGTGAATGCATTTTGTAGAACTGCATGAATCTATCAAAATTGGGATTAGTGAAAAGTAATTTAGAGCCGAAATATCTGCTGCTATACTCAATTTCTGATACTGTGTTTGGGGCTAGTGGAATCACTTTTATGACAAGTGATCCAAACAAGAACAATAAAGATGTATGGTTGCATTTATCCAGTGTTAGGTTTCGACGAGAAAGTGGCCAAACAGCATGAAGTCAAGAAGACTTTTCCAAAATAGGGTTCCAGTCTTTGGAAAAATTCAAAATTTCTAGTACTCTTAAGAGTACTGAGAACTTGATACTCCTAACAAAAGGAAATAAGACGAGTGTGTAAAAGAGGGACCGGATTAAACATTAAACTGGCCTTTGTATCTACTTGTCAATTTATATCTACTTGCCAATTATCCATTTGCTTGGAGTACCGAGTGCTTGTGGGGTGTGTTACATCATTATCATTAGGAATTGTTTTCTGGAGGAAAGTTTCATTATCATGGTCATGGCATGCCTAAAATATCCCTCCAAATTTAGCGCCCGATGAGTTTTAATGAAGAAAGATAGTTAAAATCTTGTCAGTTACTTTATTCAGTATTGTTTAATACTCTGCATCCTGGCCTACAGGTTCACCAGTGAGTCATAATATGGGAATAAGGGATTTTGTTGTTGCGAATGGCTCAACGCAATTAAAAAATAAAAAATAAAAAGTAAAAAAGAATGTAATCTTTTGTCAATTTGCTTGGTGGGAGGGATGTGAAGGTACATTGAAAACATAAATGCAACATTATATTTATCAGTGCAAGTTAAAATTCAAGCAAATCACTTAGGATTTCACATGATATCCTTGTAGTCCTATTATTAAGATTAACATATTGAAAAACAAATCCGATTTCCTTTTCAATTTGCAACTACCTCACAGAACCTGCTCTATGGCAGGGAACAGTGTCATCAATCTCTCTTCACATTACAATAGCAAGGGTATGGTAACCTGTTCTTATGAAATCTAGGGATGGCCGGTGGGGAATGAAGATAGTGTTAGGTAGAGAATTCGGTCTGATAAAATACCAGATATGTGATGAGATGATTCAACAGAATGATCATTTTGTTGGCGATACTCTTCCATAACTCCCTTCCACCCCCTGGATGCCTGTTCATGATCGAAACGAGTCAAATCACAATCTAGTGCATGTCCCTCGAGGCTGAGCTCAAACAAGACATTTATGTGATTTAGAGTTGTGTTCCTCTAGCACTGGGACGTTATATTGAAAGAATGACCGACGCCACAACCTATCCATGAACACCACATGTTAAATCTTGATGGTGGATGATGTTTACTTCACAATAAACTTAAGAAAAAGTATCCATGGAAGCTCTTCTGGCTGCAAGTTTCAAAACTGATGTCAAAACCCAATAAGATTCCAAGCAAAGAATCTTTATCCCATTCAAAGTGTCACAATTCAATGTTGTGCCAAAGATTAGTATTGGGAATCTTCAACAGTGAAAGTGACCTGTGGAGAGCACCCATTTTCCATGGTGCAGTGTTTGTCTAATTAGCTTTTGAGTAGAATGAAGCTAGAGGAAACAAGACTCTTGCTTTGTCCCCATACTCAGCAGCAATGCTTTAATTTCTCCAATTTTTCCTGTTTGGCTACTGTAGATTATGGTTTTTTAACTCACTGGTTTTTAACTTGTTCTATTAAATTTAACACTTCCTTACATGTAACGAGGAGTGTTACTAAGTTAATTTCATTTTCTTTTAATCACTTTTCTCTCATTTACACTAATTTTTCCTCACATTTCCTTATTCGTGTTCCATGTTGGGTCCACAAACACACATTCACCTTCTCCATGGCTATTTTATCATTATTTTTGAATTTATCTCAATCTCTCCGCTCTTTTTCATTTTTCCCCTTTTTTTCCTTACACCTCCTTCTATTCCTATTTAACTAAAATAATCATCTTCTATCTATCTTTTTCTTCCACATCGCTTTTACACCACACCTCCTATTAGAGATGCTCTAATTACTGTGCCACAATTCGAACATACCACTTCTTTGTAATTTGTAGGGGTTATGGTTTTCTTGTCACAATAAACAGTCAATGATAGTTGAAGAATTAGCTGTGTTGTACAGAGGTGGACAAAAAAGATAGTAAAATCAAAAGATTAACGGACTTGATTGTAATTAAGTGAAGTTATTAGTAATTGCATGTCAATCCGAACTTATTGGAAATTTCAAGACAGTACAAAACCTGAACGGAATTTGGCCTCAATTCAACCTTAACTGTTAGCATGCCATGTGTTAGCACATGTCTTGTTGGTTCACAATACAAAATTTATAAAATTAAATAAATTTTGACAATTCTCTCTATATATTTTTCTTTTATCTAATAATGACTTCTTCTATTTTGATTTGATCTATTCATTTTTCTGTTTCTAATTCTTTTAGAAAATCTTTTGTTTTTTTAGATTTGTCAGGTCAATTGTTTAATTGAGAAGTAGTTTAGTGTTGAACTATTACCACTGACTCGACCTCTTTACCTTTCACCATCTTTGCGATTAATTACAAATTATAGGTGTACGGTATTGGTTGCTTTCTTCTAGATGGAATGGAAAAAGTGCTAGAAGAGCCCTTCTTGTCTGTTACAAATGCAATTTAATCCATGATAAACATGCAAGCATGTGTTTGCTTGAGAAACATACTTTAAAGGGTCACTTGGCGCTGCCTTCAAACCAACATATTATTTTTATGCACATTGAATAATAATAATATATAGTATATTTCTTTTTAGTTTGTTAAACGGGAGTGATGCTCTTTCCCTATTCTTTATATATATATATATATATATATATTTCATATGATGCATGATATGACATATTCTTATTTACATATAAAAAGTCAAAAACAGGCCCACAGATAAATATCACAAAAGGGAAATTCTTTTCTTTGCATGCGTGTATGAGTGAATATACCACATTGATATATGCAATTGAAACGTTTCCTCTTTTTCTTTTTATCTTTTTCCCTTTTTCCCTGCTACAAAAATCTTAGTAATTATGATTTATGCTCAACAACAATTTTAACTGTTGCCATGCCTCTTAGTCTTTAAGTTGCATGTCCTAATTTATGTCTCTGCATCCTTAAACACTCTCATTCCTAAAATTCCATTTCTATCACATCAATAATTACCTTCCCCTCTACATAGTGTAAGTCAACAATAACAACCAAAAAGTAATTTATTGTACACCATCCCAATTCTTCGATGTTGAAGTATGCCTAACACTATATGCTATAGACCATTAAAACTGCTTCCCTAGGCACAATCAAGAACAAAAATTGGATCGCGCTAATTAGCTGTCTCAAAACAGACTAGTGCGCGACACGTCCAGTATAGCGTATAATAAATTTTGAGCATAAACTAAAAATTGGGGTTAAAGTAATAATAATAGTGTTCTGTGGGAGTGAAATTATAATAACTCTCAAAGATTCAATGGTACATGCCAAATCTGATTTTAGCGGTCAGTCATGTACTTGTGTGACCCAAAAGAGGATGAAAATAAGCAGATACACAATCAAGTTTACACCCTGTATTGGTCAGGGTGGTATCCGACCGTTTCATGCCTTTCCCACCTAAACATTTTTCATTTTCTTCCATGTTTTTCCATCATTTCTATGTAGTATTAATGTTGCGTCGCGTTTTTCCTCTCTCGCTAGAGCTCTTCGATAACTCCAAGGGCCACGTTGGAGTTTCATCATAGGGTAGCTACATATTAGTTAGAATTTTTGAACGACGGTGACTCTCGTCCAGGATAACACTGTGCATTCTGATAGCATCAACTCAAGCTCGTAATGTGTGTGCTTTTTAATTGTACATCTAACTTGAAAAGCAAAAGGTAGAGTATATGGTAGACATATCGTAAAAGAACAGGGATCAGCTTTACAAAATATGTTGAAAGATTAATAGAATGATGGTGGTCTCAATTGGGGGGGGGGACACAATGTCTGTTAAAGTAAAAGTAGTTTGATATTACTTATTAGAGAGTACAGCCCAACTGGAGGGCAAGCCTCCCAGAGTGGTTGCTTAGTGGAAACACTTAATTAAGTGCCCTTAACTAACATCATTAATTAATTTGATCTTCCTGTTGCTGATACTGAAGGAGCCCTGTATCTGATTGATTATCTGCTTCGCACAAAATAGACGATGTGCATATCCAATTTGATCTCAAGAGGCCAGTCAATATATTAATCAATCACCTGTTTACTTCAACTCTATATGTCCAGTTGATAAGTCGTAACATCTTTTAAGCATGGTCAAACAAAGAAAAAAGTTTAAAATCTTGCTCGTTTAAATATGTTTTGGTGCTTGTAAAATGGGAGAGAAAAAAGATTGTATTTCTTTTTTGTTGGCTGCTGCTCTTTCACATAGCATTCTCTATATTGATAACAACGGTGTAAACTTTTACCTTTTTCGCCTCTGTTTTGATTAATTAATGGTGGACCCTTTTTCATGAATGTTTCCTTCTTATTTTATGAATACAACATCAAATATAGGCAGATTTTTTAGGAAAAATAATAATGGAACTAATTATGTACTATCCCATATTCAAATACAAAATTTTGACTGGATCATAACCCGTGAAATGATTGAGCAACCAGATCCCTTCACGCTGCCTTTCATCTTGTGATGCCAAAAACAATACTAATCCATAGTTTGGTTGGAGAGGATCTAAGAATAGTAATGTGACTTGACAATGACCTTAGCTTTAATATTGATGTTAATATTATGTGAGTGAAAACATTTGAATATGAAAAGATTAAGAGCCCACTTCAAACTCTATAAAGGAGCTCGACAATGGGTCTCAATGACTAAGTGAACCAATTAAATTGCCCTATTATTGTTACTTGCCCCATGTCCCTCCCTATTCTTGTGCTCCCTTAATATGGAGATCAAAGTGGACTATTGATCATTACTGACTAAAGTAATGCTTAATTTAATGGCCGTACAGATATACTTGTTTAAGAGTTATGGGGAAGGAATTGAAATGGAATACACCCACCGGCTCGCCCCTCGTGTGCATGGCGGCTCACCACCACTCGGCCCTGGCCCCTTTCCTCAATTATCATCATTAATAGCATGCTTCCAAAACATAACCCCTTTGTTATTGCATATATAAAAATACACATACACAGTGTGCGTGTGTGTGTGTGTCTTCTTTTTCTTTCGGTAGTGCGATGGGGGGTTGTCTTGTCAGCCAAGGTGTGGGGGTGGGGTAAGGGGTAGGGTGGGGTGATGTATGAATGAATGAATGAATAGAGAAGAATGTGGGAGACAAGCAAAAACATTTGAAGATAAACAGTTGATTCAAATGTCATTGGTGGGGTCATTGCCTCAATTCATTAACTATATTTATATCACACCCTAGACTCTACTCTAACATCATCAAAACTCAAAAACACTTTCTTCTTCTTCTTCTTCTTCTTCTTCTTCTTCTTCTTCTTCTTCTTCTTCTTCATTGATCATATGGCGGATACTGGTAGTGGTTCAGTCATTGCAAGAAGAATGTGTTCAATCCCAGAAAAGTTCCAGCTGCATTTGGCCATGTTGGCCTTGCAGTTTGGATATGCAGGTTTCCATATTGTCTCAAGAATGGCTCTTAACATGGGAATGAGCAAGATTGTTTTCCCTGTTTATAGAAACATTCTTGCCCTGCTTCTTCTCCTCCCTTTTGCCTATTTTCTTGAAAAGTAATGTCTCTCAACTCTGAATTATTTCATACCACTAATTACTTCATTTCTGATCATTAAGTTTCTTCCTCTTCTGTCTGATCACTCAGGAAAGAGAGACCACCTCTCACTTGGTCCTTCACCATCCAGTTCTTCCTCCTTGCAATTGTCGGGTACGATGATACACTTTGTTTTTAGTTCAAGTGATCAGTCCAGAAAATTAATTAAGCAATTTTTTATTTAAAAACATGACAGAATCACTGCAAATCAAGGATTTTACTTGCTGGGATTGGAAAACACGTCTCCAACTTTTGCTTCTGCAATACAAAATTCTGTCCCAGCCATTACATTCCTCATGGCTGTAATCCTCAAGTAAGTTGAGAGAATTATAAAGTCATTTTATTTGCTTTTGCATGACGATGGTGATAAAGTCTTACTTGTGTTGTTGTTTCACTGAATAAACAACATATTCCAGGATCGAAAAAGTAAGATTAGATCGAAAAGATGGGATCTCAAAGGTGGCCGGGACCATTCTGTGCGTGGCTGGAGCTTCTGTAATTACACTTTACAAAGGTCCTACCGTATATAGCCCAGCTCCACCACTTCACAAGGCTTACCCTGTATTGCTCGCCCTCGGAGATGCTAAGGGCAAGAACTGGACATTGGGCTGCATTTTCTTGATTGGCCATTGCCTGTCGTGGGCCGGTTGGCTCGTGCTGCAGAAGCCCGTCCTCAAGGATTACCCAGCCCGGCTTTCCTTTACCTCTTACCAGCTATTCTTTGGAATCATACAGTTTCTTGTCATTGCTGCAATTATGGAGAGAGACGCCCAGGCCTGGCTCGTTCACTCTGGTGGAGAGCTTTTCAGTGTCTTCTACGCGGTATATATATATATATTATTCAGTCATTTCTTGTTGTTTACTGTAACAGCTTAAGCTTAAACTTTTAAAACCAAGCATAACAAGGAAAATTGGGGAAGAAGAAGAGTCTAAAGGCTCCATGCCAAGTGAAAGGGAAAATTTGTCCAAACCATACACAACACAGTGGGGCTAAATCCATCAAGTTCATGTGATGTAGAGATGAAATGTCAACTAGAAACATACGTAAAAGACACACACAAAATTCTCTATCTAAAAAAAAAAAAAAATGGAGTTATTGGGTGTTATAAGTTGTAAGCGTGTGTTTGTTTTGGGCATATGACATGACAGCAAACTAAACTGGGGTTGTGCATGAATGAATGAATTGGCAGGGAGTGGTGGCATCCGGGATTGCATTCGCTGTACAGATATGGTGCATTGACAGGGGTGGCCCCGTGTTCGTGGCCGTCTATCAGCCCGTTCAGACCCTCGTTGTCGCCATTATGGCTTCAGTCGCTCTAGGCGAAGAGTTCTACTTGGGAGGGTATAACATATATACGTTTCAATCTTTCTTTTATTTAATATCATATATCGTGTCACGGGTACGTTTGTAGAATACTGATTTACGAGATTGCCATTGCAGGATCATTGGGGCAATATTGATCATAGCAGGTTTGTACTTTGTGCTGTGGGGCAAAAACGAAGAAATGAAATACGCAGCACTGGCTCTGCCGGCCGCCGACCACCCCCATATCAGGCCTCCAACTCATATCAAGACTTCCATTACTCAGCCATTACTTTCTCAGTCAACGGAAGGTGCTTGACCAACAAATTACTAGTAGTATTTCCATGAGGAAAAAAAAAGGGGAAAATCATGAATTCCCACTTCTTCATCTATGCTACTATGCTTGGGTGTGTATTTCCTTTAGAGCTTTTTCTTTTCTTTTTAAATTTGGTAGCTTTTGTTCTTTAGGAGAGTGGCCTAAAAGGGGGAGGGATGTTATGATTATGGTCTTTTGGAGTGGGGTTTAAAGCATGGAAATCCCATATGTTATGGTATTTTATATGTTTTATTAATAACATATATTTAACTGGTTTGTTTAATTAACGAAAAGAAGAATTATATATATTTGCAAGAAAGAATGTGATCAAACCCTTTTTTCTTCTCTCTCTTATTATTATGCGGCCATATGGTTGCAGTATCTTATATGGGGTTATGATGGCAAAAGATGGCAAATGCTAGTGGATTATTCACATTACATCAAAGTCCCTACTCTTTTGTTAGGTTTCAAATGGGATGCATGAGTTATAATTGAAGTACTCATCATTATTTGATTTGACTTAATCATCTTTTCAAATAATGTCGACGATTAAAAAACAACAAAAACAGTACTATACTTGTAAGCATGATTAGAAACATAGATAAAATACGATAGAAGTCGTGTTCATGACAAGACACCACAACAGTTATTGAAGAATCATAGATCTTGCAGTATTAAGTTGAATAAAAGAACAATGCCGATTATAAATCATCTTTTCTTAATTTAATTTAATTAATATATCACACATATTTAAAATTTAAGCATAGACTAAAATTTCTCAATTTAATGCGAGACATGTGGGAAGTAAAGTGGGATTAACGGATCCCAATGAAAATCATTAGAGAGTGTTAATCGTTCTAAATCCCAAGTCACCACATCTAATAACATGATCGTGCGTCTACTTTTTAATGATTTTGGTGTATCCAATAACCTCCTTTGTCTCCCTTTGCCTCCTCATCTATAATGCTCTTCGCCCAAACTACGGAATTATTAGTATTATTATCAATAAATATAGATATTTTACATGTCTGAAACTTTAGCTGGAAACAATTTAATTTGAGACATTTACGCATGTAACTTGAAATAATTTATGAAATGAAATGAAATAATAATCAGAATATTATCCTTGATCTTGATATCTTTCCACTTTCTATCTATCACCTTAATCTTGTACTAGCCTTTTATCCTGTATATAACCTGGCACGTATCTATATATATAATAAGAGAAGAGTGACTTTTCTGGCTTTTTTTCTGGCTCTCTAAGGCTTCTGGCTCTATAAGGTTTCTAACTCTATAAGATTTTTGGTGATATCATTTAATTATTTTTTTTGTGTTTTTATTTTTATCTTTTTTTTTTTGATATTGTTATACTAATTTTTTAAATAATATTCACCTTTTCCTTTATTAACTCATATCTAATCATCAATTTACGGTAGTTTCTTTAGCCAAATATTTTGAATTAGGGATACGCCACTTATCAAATTGAACACGAAATTAATTGAGAGTTCTATTTCAAAAAAAAAAGCACATAGTAATTTTATAATTTGAAAACCCAAGTATAGCACGTCTCTAAGCTAATAAATTTCTAAAAATAGGTAACATTAATTGTAAATTTTAATTTTTAATAAATTTTTAAGAAATTTTTATATGGTTATCGTTGTGCAATAATCAATTGATTTTTTTTTAAAAATTATAGTACTATAATTTGTCGATTCTATAATTAAATTGAAACTTTTTGATACTTTAAGTCTTACCGTATTTAGAGTTGGATCATTTATTTGAGAGGTAGACCGAATATTGATATTGTTACACTATAATAATTGTTCAACAATTTTTATTAAACATTTTATTTTTATTAAATCACCTCAATTAATTTTATTTATATATGTATAATTAACTGGTGCTGTAATTCAAACAAGTGCTATGACAGTTCTGTTTTTCACATTCTAGACAAGAAGTCCTAGATTGAAACACACACGCCCCTCCCCTCCTCTATATCCACTGTATCAAAAAAAAAAAGAAAAAGAAGAATTAACTGGTACAAAAAGTGTTACTGACAAATAAATTCAAATATAATAGAATGATTATAAAAACTTATGTTTTATAATATTAATATGACTTAACTGGCTGTATTAATAATTTATATTAAATTTTCATATAAAAAATTTATTGACATTTATTATTAGAGTAATTATAGGGAGAAATATTTATTTGAAATGAATAACTGATATTAGTTCCCCTCCCGCCCCTATACGCACTGTATGAAAAAAATAACTAGTGCAAAAAATGTTACCGACAAATAAATAAATCTAAATATGATAGAATATTTATAAAAACTTATATGTCATAATGTTAACATATGACTCAACTGGCTAGATTAATAATTTATTAAATTTTTGTAAAAAAATTTATTGCTATTTGTTATTAGAATATTTATAAGTAGACATGTTTATCTGATATAAATAACTGATATTTATTAGTTGACAAACGTGAATTAGTTGTTTATATGTAAGTGGTGAATTTGAAGGCTCACGATCATTAAATACATAGTTGACAGCTAAACATGTCACTTTTTAATGCTAGATATATATGTCTCCTTAAAATTACTATTTTTATTATAACTTTTAGATCTCGTGTCACGCACGGGTGAGAATCCTAGTTATTATGAAAATTACAAATATCACAAAAATTTGATTACACACCCTTGAGGTAAGATATCCTACACCAATAGATATCTGACAATATATGCAGTTAAAATAAATCCCACTCTTTTTAATGTCAGACTCTATTGAATAGTCTGAACAAATTCCTGAGGTTATTTTTTATGTATTTCATACGGCTGATATGAATGAATAAAGATCTTTTCCTTATATATAAGGTTGTGTTTCATAAGGAAAAGATCTTTGTTTTACAACCTATGAAATACATCAAAACTACATCATTCAATAGAGTGTTTTAAAAATAACACTCTATATACATCATTCAATATATATATATATATATATTCAGAAAATAACATTGGTTGCTATTCTATATATATATATATATTTCAATATAAAAAATATATCATTCAATATATATCTATATATCTGTATATTATATATAAAAGTAGAATAGTTTCTTTTTTACTGTTTCTCGCCCATTTTCACTTGCTAAATTGGTTAAGTCATCCCGACCATTCACTTTATCTTGCAATCTTGGCCATTTATTTTATTATATATTTTTCATTTTTATTTTATTTAATACTTTTTATAGATATATTTGATTTAGCTTATTATTACTATATTTTTCAATTTTTAATTACAATCACCAAATCAGATATCATTTTATCTAGAAAAATCGATCTCTATTTCTTTATTGAGATTTTCATTCCTACATCTAATAGAATTTATTCTATCTACGAATTCTAAAATCTCTTTCACTTCACATTCAAATTTTCCATTCCTTATCTCAAGCTGTTATGATTTTCATTGATTTTTTTAATTTTTTATTTCAATTTATCTCACATCATCTAACTACTTCTGAGTTGGTTTCAGTATTCACCAATATTTAGAAAATCAGACATGTTATCGAATATGAAAGCTAACAGTTCAAGGTCATTAATTAAATAATTTAAAAAATTAATTTTTACCTAAAACAATGTAGATAAAGAACATTCAATTTTATAATTTTTTTTATCTTTACCATTTAAAAACATTGAAATTTTATTCAGTTTTTAAGATTCATTGAAAATGTGACTTTAATCATAGAAAGAAAATCCCACATTGATATCAGACTGATTTTAATTAAATAATTGAAATAAGTTAATTTTTAACTAAAATAATATGGAAAAAGGATATTCAATTTTATAATTTTTTTATCTTTACCATTTAAAAAGTTCAAATTTTATTTTTTTTAAAGAGCTATTGAAAATGTGACTTCTACTTAGAGAAAATTTATTCATAATAGGGTCTTAGCCCATGGGCCCTTGAGTTCCTAAAAAGTTTAAAATTTTAGTGGATCATTACTAAAAAAAGTTTATTATGAACTAATTAACCGTTTCAGTGTTTATCTCTCACCCTCAGATTATTTTCCAAACTGGTTCCAGTATTCATAAATGTTAAGAAAATCAGACCGATCATCGGATTGGAAAAGCTAATAGTTCAAGGTTCACAAGGTCGAATCGGGTCGAACGGTTTTATTTAGAAACTTAAACAATAAATGTTGAAATTTATAAAATTGTCAAATAATTAGCAAAACCCAATAAAAGTGCAATTATGTGACTTTTAAGCATTATAATTGAACTCCTACATTGATCTGTTATTAGAAAAGGTTAAAATTTTATTCCTTTTTTAAAGGGTATTGAAATTGTTACTTTGGGCATAGCAAGGGAGTCGCACGTTGATTATTTAATAAAAAAAATTGAGGATGTCTGTCTATATTAATCTAGTTAGAGAAGGGTTATTCATAATAAAGTCTTAGCTTATGGGCATTGAGCTTCCAAAAAGTTTAAAATTTTAATTGATCATTATTGAAAAAAGTCTATTACAAACCAGTAAGCCGTATCCATATTTATCTCACATCACCATATTACTTTTCAGATTGGTTTCAGTATTTGCCAATGTTAAAAAAAGTACCGGTCATCGAACTGGAACAGATAATCCCATTAAGGTTCAAAAGGTCAAATTGAGTATAACCGGTTTTAATTAGAAACTTAATAAATAAATGATAAAATTTATAGAATGATAAAATAATTCACAAAACTCCATAATATAAGTGGAATTAAGTGGCTTTTGGACATTATAATTAAATTCCCATATAGATTTGTCAATAAAAAATAGTTGAAATTTTATTCTTTTTTTAAGAGTCATTGAAAATGTAATTTTGGGCATAAAAACGAAATTTCACATTAGTTATTTAGTGAAAAGAATTGAGGATATATAGCTATATTATGTTACTTGAACAAGGGTTACGCATAATAGGTCTTCAGCTGATGGACCTTAAACTTTCAAAAAGTTTAAAATTTTTATATATCGTTATTGAAAAAATGTTTATTGTAAATTGGTAAACTATATCCATATGTATTTCACAACATTAGATTGCTTTTTATATTGGTTTCAGTATTTGCAAATATTCAGAAAACTAGACCTGTCATCGAATAGAAAAAATTGACGGTTTAAGGTTTAAAAGGTCGAATCGGGTCAAATTAAGATCAAACCAGTTTTAATTAAAAACTTAAAGAATAAACGCTAATATCTATAGAATTTTCAAATAATTAGCAAAACTTTATAAAAGTGCAATTGATTGTTAGGCATTATAATTGAATTTTCACCTGGATTTGTCATTAAAAAGGTTGAAATTTTGTTTCTTTTTTAAGAGCCATTGAAAATGTGACTTTAGGCATGGAAAGAGAATCCCACATTAATCATTTAGTAAAAAAATTGAGGACGCATGCCTATATTAAACTACTTAGAGAAAGATACATAATAAAGCCTTAACTCATGGGCCTTGAGCTTTTAAAAATTTCAAAATTTTAATTGCTCATTATTGAAAAAAAAAAGCTTATTGTGAACCCGTAAATTGTATATGTATTTATCTCACACCGTTAAATAACTTTCCAGATTGATTCCAGTATTTGTTAATATTCAGAAAACCAGACCAGTCATCAAATTGGAAAAAGCTAACAATTCAACGTTTAAAAGGTCGAGTCAGGTCAAATCAAGGTTGAATCGGTTTTAATTGAAAACTTAAAAAATAAATGCTAAAATTTATAAAATTATTAAATAATTAGCAAAACTCTATAATAAAATGCAATTAAGTGACTTTTGGACATTATAATTGAATTCCTACAAGGATTTTTTATTAAAAAATGTTGAAATTTTATTTATTTATTTTTTCAAGGGCCATTGACAATGTGAGCTTATGCATAGAAAGATAATACTACATTAGTTATTTAGTAAAAAGAATTAAGGATGTATGCCTATATTAAGTTACTTAGAGAATGGTTATGCATAATAGAGCATTAGTTTATGGACTTTGATATAACATCCCAGAAAATTTAACCCCCAGCTAATTAAGCTATGTGATTGACGATGATGGCATAATTGTTCGAATTATATTGAAAGACCTTGAGATCATTGCTTAAATGACAATTAAAGAAATAGTGCGATTCTTGATTGAAGAAAAATCAAAGTACGATGACGAAATTACGAGGTAACATAAGGCACAAGGATTTCTCGAGGAATTTATCGCCAAATGTACAGATTTGATTGGTGGAACTCAAAAGTTTATTAAAACTAACTTATTTCTAACTATTATAAATAGGCGATTTGGGTCTTCAAACTTTCAAACACCCAACCAACTTCCCTTTGCCACCCAAACTCCTCAAAATTCGTCCAACTTTGACAATGGTAGAGAAACAACCCTAAAAACCTTTTAGATATCTAGTTTCTTACTTGAACAATGTTCCTTACCATGTATAGAAGGATTATAGTTTGAAAAATAATTTTAAATAAGGAGTATCAAAGCTTTAATGACACATTTCCACTTGGGATTATTCGAGGAATCTTTGAGGTGAGTAACACATGTCTTGACTTTCTCCCTCTCTTGATACGCATGTTTACATGATTTCGGCATTTTTTATGAGTAACACATGTTTTTGGCTCTTTCACCAGTTCTATCTTTTGGCTCTCTCTTTTGTTTGGAACTGTGTCCCTCTTATATTGTATTTGGCCTTTGATAATTGACGGTGCACCATTGCTTTGGATAAACCATTATTCCTTGCACTTGGGAGTCACTAGTGACACTATCTACCCGTTTTGCTTTGTATTTGTATTGCTTTATGACATTATGGCCTTACTGTGTGGTCCTAACCATTTTGAATTGTTATTGAATTGTATGGCTTATGGGTAGCGGCTAAACTAGTGATGTGTCCGAACTTTGTATCTTTGTTAATTTGTGATCATTCTTGTATTGTTTTACATGAGCCAATACATGATGTTATTCATTGACTATTTTGTACTTACCCAATCTTCTACAATCCTATAGGTATTGAATTTAGAGCTTTACAGCCGGATCATCTCAAAAGTGGAAAAGATACATGTATGTGATCGAGATTTCAGTGGGTGGCCGAGGTTTCGTTATGGGTAGCTCACAAAACACTTAATTATCAAAGTGCATAGTGAAATCGTCTCAATACTTTTGAATTGTATTTGTAAAGTCTCGCCCTCAATTTTGAATCGAGATATATATTTAAATGCTTCCGCTACTGATATTTTGAGATAATATAGTAATAAAATTGGGGGCGCGATACTTGAGCTTTCAAAAAGTTCAAAACTTTAATAAATTATAATTGAAAAAAGCTTTATTATGAACCGATGAACCGTATATGTATTTATCTTGCAATGTCGAATTGCTTTTCATATTGGTTCCAACATTCGCCAATTCATGATTTCTAATTGAATTGGTCATGACGATTTAATTCTTTAAACACTGACTAAATTATGTTAACATATTAAAATATTTAGTCTGTAAAAGGTATATGTTAAAAAAAAATTCAATATCATTAATGCATATTAGAAAAGTTAAAAAAATGAAAACCCAAACGGGACAATATATAGATCACACATGCATTTTGTAGAAAAAGTTAGTATTCACTCATAAACAATTTTATATAAATATTTCGAGGGTTATAAATTGAAAATGTCTGAAAATTATGATTTGTGCTAAAAATGGCCAAACAACAAATTCTACTATAAACAGTGTAATACATGTATTATCCTTCGTCATTTATTCAAGTGATGTTTTATCAGATATAACATATTTTCTCGTGCATTATACACTGACAGCCTAATACAAACTTCAAAAATTCACCCGTGTAGCCTAATACGAACTCTAAAAATTTTCTTTAATGTTTTACTTGTAATTATTTTTTTTGATAGACTATTTTTTATTTTCATTAATAAAATATATCGTATTACGGGTAGTACCTATCTTATTTTTTTACACACACATAAATAATCAAATATTATAACTTAAAATCTTTTTTATACAATGATGTGTAATCCTCTTAAATTGTCTATATTATCTGGTATTATCATCCCGTGTAATATATGGGTGAAATAACTAGTACATATATATATATATATGTATTCAAAAAACAAAAACGTTACTTGTTAAATAAATAACATAGGCTGTTTTACAAATAACATGGATTGTTGTACAGAAAACATAGTTTGTTGTGCAAATAACACAATTTGTTTAACAACACACCTAACATATCTCGTTACACAAATTACAAGACTTGTTACGCAAATAGCGTAGCTTGTTGAAGAAATATCATAGCCTGTTTTGCACATAACATAACTTGTCATACAAATAACATAGTGTCTTACTCACATAACATGACGTGTTGGACAAGTAACATAGTCTGTTATGCAAATAACATAGATTTATTAAGCAATAAATCATTAAAACAAGTTTGAAGGGTACTTAAATAGTTGTAAACATGCCCTATGGTAAAAAACATAAAAAAATAAATTATAAAAAAAATCTAAGAAAATAGGAAAATAGAAAATCATAATTTTGAAGGCCTAAACGACATCGGATTGCTGAAAACTGATGGTGATGAGTCTCGATCACCTCGTTGTTCTACTTCGGGAAGGTATTATATGATAAATTCTGTACTAAATTCCAAAAAACCCAAACTTCAACCCAATCTTCGATTCAATTCTCCTCCATTATATCATGTGTTCTATATTAACTTCTTATATAAATAATATAGATTCTTTAATAACATAGACTATCAGACAAAAACATATACTATTATACAAATAATATAGTTTGCTACAAAAAAATAACATAATTTGTTACATATATAATAAACCTTTGAATGTGAAAATGTTGTTTATCATATAACAAACTTTGCTGAAAAATTGTTACAAGTAAAAGAGAAAATGAAAAACAAATAAACAAGCAAAAACAAGAATGAAAAAAGAAGAAGAAGATTCCGACAACGTTGCTGGAAAAACGAAAAGGAAAAAGAAAAAAAAATTAAAAAGATTGAAGTAGAAAGGAAAAAAAGCCAAAAAAAAAAAAAGAAAATAAAAGAAAAAATCGCCGGAATCCTGTGGCGGGATTTCAACCACCGGCAGCAGGTCGTCGACGGCTAGCAGGATTCTGACCGACAAGAGTGGAGTGGCTGGGGTAGAGGCGAAGTGGGGTAGTTAGGATGGGCAGAGGTAGTAAAAATAATATAAAATAAAATAATAAAATAACATACAAAATAAAAACACAATATATTTGGGAAAAAAATGACACAGCAAATATGGAAATTCATTACCGTGCACAGTAATCGATGCAAATTCCCTTTTAAATACTATTCGTGTTGGGTTGCCTTTAAGGTTTTGCAAGTAGGCTTATGGCAACATGTTCCCAATTCGTTAGACAACTATTGAAGGTAGTAAAAAATGATTTTTGGAAAATTGATTTTGGGGCAATTATATTGTCACTACATTTTTTATTCACACACCACATTTTATGCCCACTACATTTTGGATTGAAATGGATAATAACACCACAATTTATTTTACAAATGTGTCCAATGTTATAAGAAAAATAGGAATAAAAAATGTGGTGCACATTGTTAATAGGGGCCAAAAAAGAAAAAAAAAAAAGGAAAAAGGAAAAAAAAAGATAGAAAAAAAGGAAGGAACAGACATATCTCCATTTCACTACCAGCGGAGCCACCATCCACTCCTCCATCACCCAAATCACTGGCGACCCCAAGGCTACCGGCGAGTTCGGCCAGTGTCGGTGTCGTCTCCAAAAACCTTGATGGGTCTCGACTGACATATTCCTTGCATGTGGAGAGTTTGAACCAAATAGTTTCTCTATTGGGAGTCTTGACGCCAGAAGCTTCTGTGAGGTGGTGGGTTCGTCAATGAAATGCGTGGGTAAGTATAATTTGTGGTCTTTGAATATTCCATTTTAACCTTTGGATGCGATAAAACCTTCGTTGTCCTCATGTTTCTTTTGCCAATATGTAAATCTTGCTATTGTGGGTTTCTACTGTGTCATGATTATTATATCCAGTTTCTGTGGCATTTTCATCATACTGATTTCACTTGTCTCGCACTAATTTTTACAAGGTCAAATCATTTTCGCCAAATCTTCTATAACCAACTTGGAAGGTAAATTGCAGATTTATTTTTGTAATTGCACATTCCAGATAATGGGCCTTTATATCTCTAAGATCTCGTCCTCCCTCATTGCCACTCTTTGGATTTTCATTTTCTTGTTCCTGTTTTTTTTTTCTTGTTTAATTTTTCTGTATTTCTCTTTGTCAATCTACCTTGCGCAACGGAATTTTCTGGACAATATCTTTCTTGCTTCTTCTCTTGTGGAGGTTTATGGTTTAACCTTTGCCTTTATTGCCAGTTGTACATTGGTGAAATAATCACATATAAAATCTAGTAGGTGCAACTTCGTCCTCAATGTCTGAGTATTAGCACAATTATAACTGACTCACTCAATTCTTGAGTTGCATCTAGTATTACCAAGGCTGATTGAGATATGGCATTTTTCTGTATATAAACAGGTGCTAAATAAGCCATAACCAACTTCCAAGGCTGATTGAGCTTCTGTAAATTTTTCCTTTCTAACTTAGACAAACTTATAGAATGAGGAAGGGGCAGACAGTGGATGATGATACTAAAACATTTAAAATTTCTAATTTGACAAATTTCAAGGATGATGATATTATGCTGCCACATGCTGTCATGAAGTCTGAGGAAGCTGAGAAAATTCCATTTGTTGGAGAAAAGGCAAGAAAGCCCTTTGAAGTAAGTAGCAAGAAATCTATTAAGAAGCAACAAGTTCTTTAGAATATGGAGATGTTTGTTAGATAAGAATATTTATTAAGAGGCCATTTATGTTGATATTTATGGGACAAATTACGTAGTTGAAGCTATCAGCGGATAATCTTAAGAAGAAAAAGGACTTTTGTTTTGCAAAACTGAGGGATATTGAAATATTGCGCCAGTCTCCTAATGTTGAAAGCCTACCAGTGAGTCTAGTTATTCAATAATTGTGGAGCAAGACAAAATAAAAATTTATCTCCTCAATATGAGTCCGGTTTAACATCATGTTGCTGGCTAATTATTTTGCTTTCTATATTTGTCGCTTTCTAATTCTAGGTTACGGACCTTAGTTCTAGCCACTGTATATCTAATTCAGTAAGCATATTTGCTGTTGGAGTGATTATTGTATTTTCTTCCTCTTATTACACACATCTTTTTTTCTCCAATATCCTTTTCTTTGTCTTTCAGTGCCCCAAATATGGAAGAAATTCATTGGTTTCAGCAAACATAACTATGATGAATTTATTGACAGACATTGCTCTTTTTGTCTTTTTTTCCTTTTCCTTTTTGTATTATTATTATATATTGTAGACCTCCTTGGAAGTACTGTTTTGCGTAGTTGGGTAGTAAGAACAATGATTTACAGATTGTTTGTGCAATTGTTTACTTGGAGAGATTGGTGATGGCTGTGATTTTAAATTGGGCTGATGGATTCACTAAGCATGACGATGGAAAGCGAAAGCTAGCTGGTTTAATTAGAGCTATTTTGTTTTGGATTGATGCATTCTTCTCTTGTTTTCAGCCTTGTTGCAGCTTTGGGTTCGCTGTTGTCTTCTCTCCGGCTCGGCTTCTTGATTTGGTTTCTTTGGGATTTTGCATTTAAACCAGATTCTGTGGCTACGATGTTGCATGCTATTGCCGTTTGGTACCATTGTTGGGATGCTATACTTGCTCATGATGCTGCCTTTTATTTTTTGTATATTGATTTACTGTGTTTTGAATTTTTTTTTTTTTGGCCAATAGGGCACATGGCCCTGGTTTCTTGTGTACCTTTTTGCATATTAATGAAATGCATTTTTTTCTTTTAAAAAAGGGTTCATGTCTTTTTAAAAGTTGCATTCTTGGTTTTTTTTTTTAAATAAAAAATCAAATCAGGACCAAACACGATCTAGTCATAAAAACTCAGCAGGCCAGTAAAGAAATTTTTTCAAGAAGGCACAAAACAGCATGAAGATCTTCATCTCATCAGGGTCTAGAAAATCAATATGTTCTTACAAAAAATGCATTCATGAAAATATAATAATTCATATGTCTATAACCTAAATGTACATAATGATAAAAAAATTATGGAGACTTTAAGTTAACAATCTCTTGCATAGTAACATCAACGTCAATCTTCTCTCTTAATGTCTTAATTCGTGATTCATATGGTCTCTCCCATCCACTTGTAATTTCATCTCTATATTTGTGCCAATTGCATGCGATAGGTGGAACTGGACAATTGGACTTCAAGTTCACCTATATAATCAATAACTTACATTACACATCAGTAAAAGCAAGTTAATTTGAATGTTATTAAAATTGAGTTACCTGCACAAAGTGATTCCCATTAACTAAACCCGATAAGATGACTTTCTGAATTGTTGATGGAGGAGCTGGAGAACGTAATGAAAGAAATGTTAAACACTGTACAGCAAATAGGTAAACAAATACAACATCATATCGAGATGCTATCCGATGGCCCATTTCAGGCATTGTCATTCATTTATAAAATGGTGCACACGTGCCAGAAAAATCTAAGATATATAATAATTCTTTCACACGCTGAATTGTTCCATATAAGTTTTCGCAGAAATAGGAATTAGAATTCAACTCATGTGTAAGCTCATGTCGAATTTATCGCCAAGCATCTTCTTCCAGTCCAAGCGAGTTAGCTATTGCCCTGAAGGATAATGATAAACTACCATGTTGGTTCACCGGTTAGTTTATCGGTTGATAAAATTATAAAAAGGAGTTTGAGGATAAAACTGTCAATTCAGATTCTTGACTTATTTGATATTTAGATTTTTAAGGGTAAAATTGTCAACCATTAAAGCAACTGGTGAACTAGTAGGGATGTGTATTATTACTCTTGCCCTGAAACCATAGTTGCCATCAGATCCAACATGTACAATGTTAAATATACATTCCTTGATTACTTTGGGATGGAAACATTTTGAGAATATACTATCACTCTTCACATGAGTTTGTTGAGCTTTTTGCTTCTTTTTTCTTGAAACTTTGATGAAGTCAACTGTGCTAGAAGAAATTTTGTCATTAGTACTTTGTTCAACAAAATCAAAATATGACGAATCCCTTTTGGTTGATGTATCAACCTTAAAAGATGGTAGTCCTTT
>CAVNYN010272304.1:0-60486 GCA_963692815.1 Nyctanthes arbor-tristis | reverse complement strand
CTAGAGTAATATCAAGTAGTAACTCCTCGTGGGATCGACAGCCGGACTCATAATCCACTTTATTACTTGATTACGACCCGTGCACTTGCGGTATTACACACGTCCTTAAGTTCGTAACAGTTCCGATCTTAATGAGGCAAGGGCAAAGGCAAATTCAGGAGCATTTAGTGCGGAATTAAGCAGAGTCTATAGTTTTCTAACAAAGGGACACAACAAACACAAAAGAGCAAAACGACAACTTATAAATAAGATGATTGAATTCATTCCCAACTTTTGTCATCAGATCGGAATATATACATGCATATATTTTCTTTACTTTCAAAACTCTCATTTTATTTTTTTGACTTGGGATTGGGACCCGACTTGCCCAACTTTATCTTTATGGATTCAATGATTAAAAAGAAAAAAAAAAAGAGCACCTTAAGTGAAGTTTGAACAAAAAGGTTTTGTCCAACTACAGCCTAAAGAAACCCTCTTCTTGTTTTTATGTACATTAATTCACCAAATTTGATTCCTTTTTATGTACATTAATTCACCAAATTTGATTTAAAAAAAAAGTAAAATCACAGCTCGAATGGTTTTACACAACTTTCATCATAACATCAGAGAACAAAAGATTTCTCCCACTATCGGCAGCAAACAGAGGGATGCAAAAAGATCGTGTATATTAGCAATAAGCCTAAAGTATAAATTTGTTGCTTATTTATTAACTTCTAGTAAAAAACATGGAATAATGTATTAAGCATGGTAGATCAAACTTCAATTCTAATGTTATTTCTTTTTAGTAGCTAGCATGTCAGCAACAAAAATGGCAGACTCTCGGGGAAAAGAGCAAAAAAAAAAAAAAAAAATGGAAAGCTACTTTGAAATATAAATACAAAACTTATGACTTGAAGGTTTGCATTTATCTATTATTATCTGAAAACTAATTTTAGTTATATATTACATATCTTATTTCATTGAGTTATAAAGAGGAGCAATTCTAGGGAGACATGAAATGGAGACAATTATAAGTGACATTCTTATGTGACAGACATTCAATGGGTGATGATTATATGGCTATTTTTTCATCATCCAATAGAAGTATGCCGCATAGGAATGTCACCTATAAATGTCCGCATTTCATGTCCCCTTAGAGTTTTTGTATAAAGATAGCAAGATACTTGCTTATCTTTAATAAGAATATTTGTACTTTATCTATCCACATTCTGACACACTACACACAAATTGAACTGTGTACATAACCAAATCTTTCTATCAATATTATTACACAATAAATAATCAAATAACCTAAACTAATACATATAGTTCAAAAGGCATGATTTCCAAATTGAATTGCCAAATATTCCTATTAAAGAATAATATCATATCGCATGTCACTTCCTAAATATCTATGCAAGATGAACTTCTCTATTTGTTCAAATGATAGATTCAACCATCCTAAATTACCTTTTAATACAATACAGAATAATATTTGATAGGAGTGCTGTGTCTATAAAGTTCTTCAACATTTTGTATTCGAAACCTAATAGGTCTGAGACACGCCTTCTGAGAGGTATTAATAGCAGTGCAAAAGTGACCAGTACTATGAGTGATGAGTATTCAACTGCTTGAAGCAATGGGTATGCAAGTACTTCCACAGTACCTTGGGTGGAAGAGATGAAATGTCAGAAAAGTCACATTGTCAGCATGATAGATGAAAATAAATGAAATTGGAACCTCCTTTGCAGATTGCCACAAAAATGATGGTTGTTCAGTAACGTGTTTCTAGCCGTTCTCAATAGTTAAAAAAAAAGATTTCTCTTGTCACATTCCATGCAATCTCATTTACCTGATAAGGTAGGAGTCAAGAATACATATGTTAACGGGTAAAAGCTATACAAAATGTGACAATAATATTGTTCATTTATGCATAAGAAGGGCTAAAAAAAAATTTCATAGAAAAGAGGGACTTGTGAAAAAAAAATCATATATAAAGCTATTTGACTATGCTTTTTATTGAATAATTTTTTTTGAAAGAAATTAATTCATATATTTGAAATATCCCCAATGAAGGAAGAAATACAAAAAGGAATATTGTCGAACCAGTGGCAAACCACTGTAGATGAAACTGCCATCGAGGCAAGAAAATGAGCTACACAATTACGGGTTGTAGATATAAACCGAACTTTGCTGCATCCAATATCCTCCATGAGAGCATCAATTTGCCGAAACATAAGAGCACCATCGGACCCGTCATCTTTATTCCATAGCCCCGCCACCACCTTCTGCACATCCACCAGTACTTCCACTACTGCAACATTGCTCTTCCGATCTTAACTGCAACCCATACAGAACACCATATGCCTCTGCCATGGCCACCTCTAAAGGATGCTAAAGTGAGAACGCAAAGGCGCCAATGACCAATCTTTCTTCATTCCATGTTACTCCACCAATCCCTATCTTCCCATTTTTTACTTCCGCATCACACGCCATTCTTATCCCCCCTGGTTCCCCCTCCTCCTCCAAATGCCAGAATGCCATCATTTTCCTCTCCCCTCTATGCCCTTCTGCTTCAAGTCCAAGGATTGATAATAGCTCAAGTATCGCAAAACCCAATCCAACAAACCTGCCCCTTCCCTACACTTCCCCTCTGAAATGCATTATTCCTTTCAGACCAAATCGCCTGTAACACCATAGCCAACTTCTCATTCTCCTCCTCCACCCCTTCAAGTAGAATAGAACTCACAACACCCTTAAAATCTTGCCCAAGCCAATGAACCATCTGATTCCAAAACCCTAACTCCTTCCAAATACACCTCACCTCCCGACATGGGACAAATGCAATCCAGTTCCCCTCTTTTTCTCCACATCTAACACATTGCATCCCTCCCCCCACATGATGTTTTAAAAGATTTTTCCCCGTCAGAAGAGCATCATGTAGCAAGCGCCACATAAAAACATGTACCTTAGGCGGAATATTAAGCCTCCACAATAAAGTCCACACTCACGCTCCCTCCCGTGAACTAGAAATCTCATCCCTTTGGTGGGAAATCGCCACATGATACCCACTTCTCACCCAGTATCTCCCATTCGATGTATAATGCCAAATAAGTCTATCTGGTTCTCGTGCCCCTCCCAAAAGAATCAATAATATCACCTCACTATCTATAGGCTGAAAAACAGCCCTCACCATCTCCACATTCCATCCCTCATTCCCATCTATTAGCTCTGAAACACGGTGGAAAGCCGCCACCACTGGAGTAACCGGCCGCAAGGAAATCGGCCTAGGCATCCAAGGCTCTGAATAAATCCTAATCTGTAACCCATCACTGACCCTCCATCTCATTCCTGAATGAATAATCGCCTGTCCCTACAAACTCTTCCACAAGAAGGAGGAACCTTGTCTATCTGTTGCTTCTAGAATGGAACAATTCCTGAAATATTTCGCTTTAAGCACCCTTCTTGCCAACGAGTTTGGGTTCTCAACCAATCTCCAAATTTGCTCATCTATGAGCGCTTGATTAAACACCCCAAGTCTCTGAAACCCAATCTCCCCTCCTTCTTCGAAACACACAATCTGTCCCATCGAACCCAAGCTATCCGTCGCTCCACATCTCCCATACCCCACCAAAAACATATAATGGGTCTCCTAATATTGTTATGAATAGACTGTGGATGCCTAAAGAGACTCATAATATAAGTGGGAATCGCCTGTAAAACTGCTTTAATCAAAATATCCTTACTCGCCATAGAAAGCAGTTTTGAAGGCCATCCATTGATCTTCCGCCACAGCCGGTCTGAAATATAAGTAAAAGTGCTCTTCTTATTTTGCCCCACCACTGACGGGAGTCCCAGATAGATGTCATGAGACTGCGCCAGAGCTACACCCAAAATTCCCATAATCATCTGCTTCATATCTGAGAGAGTATTAAGAGTGAAAGTCAAGGTTGTCTTATCCATGTTCACCACTTCCCCTGACGCCCGATCATATTGTTGTAAGGCATTAACAATTCGCTCCGCCTCTTCCACTCTCGCCCTTATAAAAATAATAGAATCATCTGCAAAAAAGAGATGAGAAATTCTAGGTCCCTGTTGATAGGGCCTCACTCTTTTTATACTGCCATTTCTTTCTGCCTATCGAAGAGCCCTTGAGAACCTTTCAGCATACATGATGAATAAGTATGGACAGAGAACATCCCTGTCTCAGCCCTGGTGATGGATTAACCTACCCCTTCAACTTGCTATTGATACGAAAAATTGAAAAAATAGTTGAAATACAATCATAAATAGGGTTAATCTAATGACTAGGGAACACCATTTTCTACATAACTGAGCATAAAAACTTCCACTCAACTCTATCACATGCTTTACTCATATTTAATTTTAGAGCCACGGAACCTACCCCTACCCGTTTAGATGACATAGAATGTAAAGTTTCAAAAGCAATAATTGCACTATCAGTAATGAGTCTACTTGGCACGAACGCTTTTGGAGTCTCCGCAATAAAAGGACTAAGAACTCGCTTCACCCTGTTTCCCAATGCTTTAGAGATAATCTTGTACAAAGCGTTACAAAGGCTAATAGGACGAAACTCTATTACCTGTTCCTGTCTCTTCTTCTTGGGGATCAAAACAATCACCATTTTATTAACAGACCGAACCAACTTCCTCTCATTAAGAACCTCCAAACATGCCAGTATCACAAAACTTTTCACTAAATTCCAATGCCTATGATAAAATAGTGCATGATATCCATCTTCACCTGGGGCCTTATTCTGCCTTAAGCTCCTTACCGCAACCCAAACCTCTTCCTTATCGAACGGCCTCTCTAACAACTGAATATCATCATCCCCCAACCGAGAGGTAACCCCATTCACGCATTCGCTCAAATCTTCCTCCATTAGCTGCCCACTTGAAAATAATCCAGCAAAGTAATGTTCAATATGCATCTTCACAGCCACTAGATCTTCCAACACCCGCCCATTATCATTGAGCAAACTGTTAATCTGATTATTTTGGAACCTACTATTAGCTTTCACATGAAAAAATTTGGTGTTACAATCGTCATCCTTCAACCACTCCACCCTCGACTGTTGTCGTAAAAAACTCTCATCTTTCGCCTCCAACCTCTCCACCTCCTTCTCCAACATCCGGATCTGTCCTATATTGTTCCATAGCGATCCATTCTCATACAACTCTCTATCTTTTCCTCCCCAACTCTTCCTGCCACCGCCCAAACATCTCACGGCTCCATTTAGACAAATCATCACCACATTTAACCAATCGCCGCTGGATATTCCCAAAAGGATTATTTCCTGATGGTACACCACCTCTTTCCTCCCAAACAGCTGAAACCACCTCCCCATATCCCTTATCTTGGACCCAAACGCTCAAAACGAAATGGACGATTCCTATTTCCCCTCTCCAACCCCTGCGGCCAACCCTGTAAATGAAGAGGAATTGGCCTATGATATGAACTTTTATACTCTAAATGCTCCAACCCCGCCCTAGGAAACAATAACTGCCAATCCAAATTAGCTAAACATATGTTAAGCCATGCCTGAATATTGGCGGCCCCCACCCGCCTGTTATTCCATGTAAATTTAGGGCCCTTAAATCGAATGTCTGACAAATCACAATCAAAAGCCACACTTTGGAAATCAATAGTAGATGACACTGGCCTCACTTCATTACTTTTGCTTTTACGGATTCCCAAAGTTTCATTAAAGTCCCCCTCCCCCCGGTACACCCATGGCATAACCCACTGTGACTTCAATCGTCTTAATAATTCCCAAGAATGCCTAGGATTTGCCACAATGGGATTCCCATAAAAGCCTGTAAACCGCCACTGACTACCTTTATCATCTATCACAAAAGCATCAATGTGACATTTTGAAAAAGATTTAATCTCTACCACCCAATCCTCCCTCTATAACAACATTAGTCCCTCACTTCGCCCTTCACTACCAACCACAAAATTATTTTGAAAACCCAAGCAAATACGAACATCAGCTGCCCTAGCACCAAAAAGTTTAGTCTCAGACTGAAAAACTAAACTGGGGAAATAAATTTGAACCAACTGCTGAACCTTTCCAACCGTACGAGACTTCCCCATGCCGTGTACGTTCTAGCATAAGCAACTCATTGTGATCGGCGGTCCTGGTCCCCAGGACTCGCCGCTTCAAAAACATCACAAGAAACCAAACCCCTTCGCATCATCTCACTCCGCCCCCTTTTCGGATCCCCTCTACTCTCTAGTTCCCTCTTTTCCAAACCTTATCTTCACTGGTCCACTCGCCAAACTCTCCCCTCCTGAATTTTTTTTGGGCGAGGGATGCATCAAATATCCTTTGCTTTCGACATAAGACACCCCACCCTTGGACTGTTTTTCAGTCACCTTCACCGTCTTTTTGCCACCACCACTAACCGCTCTTCCTATTTGTTTATTGCCTTTAACACTGTTATTATAGCCCACCGGTGCCTCAACTCTCCGCGGCTGCACCACAACAATTTCCCCTCCCTCTACCAAGCCCTCATCCGCTACCGACGCTCTTCCGATCTCCTCTTTTCGCCCTTAAGATACCATCCCCAGCAACCCCCCTATCATCAATTATCCCCACACCTTTACTCCCCTCTCCAGCCTTACTTTCCGCCACCCTCTTAAACTCTAAGCTCTCCTCATTCTCCTTCATATTAACTTTACCCACTCCCTGTACCAGAACCGCATCATCTCTCTGCCCTACTTTCTCTAAATCAGCTACCCCTGCGCCACTTGATTGACCTCCTCCACTGCATGCCTTACCCCCTTAGCCCCTCCACCTTCATGTTGATGCATGGAATCCCTCCTAGAAAAGAAGAGAACCCTAAATTCACCGAAAACCCTGAAGGCTCGAAGCCAATCCCTATATTTCCATTCGACCCCCATTTCTCCACAGCCCCCATTCATGACACATTCATTATATTTATGACCAATTAGACCACACGTAAAATAAAAATCCGGCAACTTTTCGAATCGGAATAGAATAGTTACCTTTTTTTTTCAAGCCATCCATGCAAACCTGGGTTCTTCGACGTAGTAGCTTGCTCACGTCCACCAGTACTCAAAACCCTAGGGACAGTCCCCTCTAAATCAACAACTAATAATTCCCCAACCTGCTCTCCGATGGCCACAAGACCTCTCGCGGTATGACGTATGAGAGGTAGTCCGAAAAGGTGCACCGAGAATGGAACCATATTAAATTTGAGACGTTCAATCTCGTCACCCCCATCGGAAGAATTAAGGAGATAATTTGCTTATTGAATAACCACAGTCCACCATTCAAAACCCTTATTTGATCATAGCTTGATTCAAACACAAAAAGAAACGAGTTGTTACTCCCATTCGCCTCAATATTGAACGGCTTCTCCGTCCGCCAGATCATCTGCAGCATTGATTCAAAGCCTTCCCTATTCACCAACCGTCTACTCAGAATTTTCCCAAGCAACGCATGTTGATCTCGTTCAGATCCTTCCAGCATTATTTGAGAGTCGAGCACCACCTTCGACACCCCCTCCTCCTCCAACCGTAGTTGGTTGTACAACCTTGCAATTTTCTCAGAATCTATTGCCCACTTTGTACAAGATTATCCCAGACGAACATGACGAACAAGCGAAAGATCGGCTTAGCCCCCCTACCGCCTACGACGACGGAAAAACCAGCACGACGGCCAGAGAAACCCAAATCCTTAACCCTAGCTAGAGAGAAAAAGATAGGTAGTGTCTTTTATAGGATTTTTCTTAATACTGTTTATTGAATAACTAAGAATGCAAAGACAAAAAATTACCTCATAGTTGAACTTGAGTTTATGCAAGGTCTTAACTTTGCACACATCCAATATTGTTAATTCGTCATCATACAGTAGGCAGAGAAAACAAGAAAGAAATTGTCACGTATTTGGTTGAAATCGACAACAAAATGCATTGTTCACAACTGTCAAAGCGCAAAAATTAAAAATTTTAAAGCAAAATGAAATATTAATGCAAGAGATTTATAATTGGAAACTAATAAATATTAATACGCATGACATGGATCATAAGGAATAACCTGTTGCCAATGGCCATATGAGTCTCTTCACGCTTAAAAGTGAGTTGATAATCTCCCCACTAAGTTTAGCTTGGTGTGAGCATTATTCACATGTAATTACAAAATGAACAACATATGGGATTCTTGAATACCACTACATAGTCTCTGAAGCTTATATTTCTCCAACTCTCTCCCTACCAATAAAATAATAATAATAATAATAAGGAAGGAACGAAAGAATTTAAAAAAAGGGAAGGGATATAACAAGCATCTACAAGAGCTTCTTTTTTTCCTATATCTAGGTAGATTTGACTTCATATTAATGTACTATTATCATGGTTGTAGCCTTCTTAGGACCAGTGTGGTCTATGGACCGCACTGGACTACTGCACGGCTTACTAAAAGACAAGCCCAACTGTACTGAAATTTAGTTTCCCAATTTTTCGTTTACTGAAGAAAAATTCATGAGACAATTGAACACTTCAAGCCCAACAATCCATAGCTAGACCCACATAATTTTGTCTAGTTAAATAGATCTAGTGCACTTTATAGAGCAACACTTTGGTTTTTTAATTTTGGGATCCGATGTGGGACTGTAAATGGTAAATCTATCTATAGAACTAAACAGATAC
Source organism: Nyctanthes arbor-tristis (assembly GCA_963692815.1). NCBI lineage: Eukaryota > Viridiplantae > Streptophyta > Magnoliopsida > Lamiales > Oleaceae > Nyctanthes > Nyctanthes arbor-tristis. The sequence continues at coordinate 51,811 of CAVNYN010272304.1, read as the reverse complement.
GGTGTTCTTCTTCCAAAAGGCCATTCTCTGTATTTCTTTATTCATAGGAATCCAGTGGGGAACTCCTTTTCAAAGGGTCTTGGTGTTGGGGGTTTGGGGAGTTTCTTTGTATTTAATTGGTGTCTTCTACTCAAGTTTCTCTTTTGCTGCTATGAAATTCAAAATTTTCTGCTAGAAGAAATGTACTCTTTTGGGATGTGTCAAAAATTCTTGAAATCTTAGCAGAGGTAAATATGTAAATTAGCCGCCAGTTGATCGGTTGCTATCACTTGCGTTTCCTGAATTTTCTTAGAATGCAGATGATATGGGCATATTGATGTTATGCTTTATCTGATGAACATTGTAAGGAGGAAAAATTTTTGATTTATTTGTTTTGAGTTGTATTAGCTATTTGGATTTAGGGGAAACCATAATTCTTGCTGCAGTTTATGTGCCAAAGCCTAGGACAAAGAAGAATAACAATCTGTAGAAAGCTTGTATTAGAGTCGTTTGGAAGCCCAACAATACTAGCCACTAGGCACTAGGCCAATTGGGAAAGCAAGGAAGGAGTATGAGATGATACGGAAGAGAACTATGCAATGTATATACTACTGCATTGCATCAATCTCTAACTCCACCCCTACCTCCACCTAAAAAAATCTGACTGCACTAAAGAAAATTTCTGGCTTTGCCTATGACTAATATCACTCAAGGTCCCATCTGAAACTAATAGCTTGCCAAATGAACCATAATTTCAATCCAAATGCCATTTTTTTAAGAGCATTTCCAATGTAAGAAAAACTATACATATAAAAGTAAGAACGCAAGTCCTTTTCTATCCTCCTAAAAGAAGCTTATGTATCTTTAGGTAAAATACATTACGCTGTCCTCAGCAGACACAGTTACAATAAAATCCGCATGTTTTGGGCCTCAACACAAATGATCAACACAAGATGGTCATAAGTAGTAGCGCAACCCATAAAAATTACAAAAATTACTGTTTTAATTTTTTACAACATAATTCTAAAATCAAACTATAATGGCAGTTGCAATAGGTTATCGAACAATACAAACAACTAGAATACAAATAAGCTATTTAGGTGTTACCTCATTTGATTTGTTTAATAGAAATCATCTCTAACCCAAAGGAATGTCCAAATTAATCAGTATCTCTATTTAGAAGTGTCCAAATTAATCAGCATCTCCTTTCAAAGCTCTTTAGATCAAGCCTAATGAACTCAACATTGATGTCATATAATTGCTTTTGGCACTTGAATTGTGCAGTACTTTGAGTATCTAAAAAGATGCTTCGATTCCGTCATATAGATCTCCAGATAGATCCTTCAGAAGCTAGTATTATCCTTCCAAAAAAAAAATTGGATCGAAGCAAGTACTCTTTTGAATTCCAGGTTATCTAAGTTTTTCACCCGTATATTGTATGGTCAAATTTTAGTGACAAACTCCAATGTAATATTGTCTGTTGTTGGGTCTCATGAGGGAAGTCCTAAGGTGGAGGGTTTTGGCGAAGACGAGTGACATCTTTCTTCATTCGCCCCAGAGTTGGATTGGTGGAATTCAAGGCAAAAGGAAGTTTTGAGGGAGGGAATTGAATGGAGAATATTAAAAAATTCAAAGGGAATTGATAAGAAGGTGGCAGATGAGGAAGTTGATGAGATGATGAACTCACTTAACGAATCAGTGAGCCTTGCTGTGCAAGGCCGCCGAGAGCAATGAATTGTCTTAGTTGGAACGTGCGGGGTTTAAGAAATCCCCATACGTTGGTGGAGGTTGGAAAGATGATTCGAATTTATTCCTCCAGTTTAGTATTTTTACTCAAGACTAGACTGTATAGTGCTAGGGTAGCTGTTATAAGGTTGAAGTTGGACATTGCTAATAGTTTTGTAGTAGATTGTATGGGTCAGAGTGGGGTCTTAAGCTGTTATGGGTGGATCATTGGGATGTACAGGTGCGGTCATATTCCAAGGGTCATATTGATACTCTGATTATTGTGGCGAATGGGAATGTTTGGAGATTTACAGGGTTTTATAGAAACCTTCAGTCTAGTGAGCATCACTTTTCTTGGGATTTGCTACGCCAGTTAAAGGACCAAGGTAGGTGGCCATGGGTTTGTGGAGGTGACTCTAACGAGACTTTATTAAGGGAGGAGAGTGAGGGTGGTCGATTTTGGTCGAGTGGGCTGATGAGAGGTTTTCAAGATATGGTTCTAGATTGTGAGTTATCGAGTGTGCGTTTCCGTAGTTCTTTGTTTACCTAGAATAACAAAAGAGGGGGTGACGAGTTTATCCAGGCGAGGCTTGACAGGTTTGTAAGTAATATTGATTGGAATTTGAAGTTTCCACAAGCTAGTGTGGAACATTTACTTTATTTGGCATCAGATCATTGACCTCTGATTTTGTTTCTTAAAGGCTGGCCGGATCAGCGGTCTATAGATTATGTTCAAAAATTCTTCCGTTTTGAGCCTTTTTGGGTTAGTGAAGAGAGCTATGATGGGGTGGTTTCAGACCTATAGACCGCAGCTGAAACGACAGCGCTGAGAAATATACCCTTTACTTCGGTGCAAAAGAAAATTGAACAATGTCGGAAAGGTTTGAAGACGTGGAGTAGGGATAGGTTTGGCGGATAGAGGAGGAAGCTCGAGGGAAAAAGAAATGGGCACAGATGTTATGGGATATTAATCTAGCGGTTCATATGGCTGAGATCAAAATATATATTGGAGAAGGAAATTGAAGGACTGTAGGTTCACGAGGAGGCCTTTTGGAAACAAAAGTTTAGAGCGAGTGGTTAATAGCGGGGGACAGAAATACTGCTTTTTTTCATGAGAAGGCGAATCAATAGTACACGAGTAATTTGATCTATCGGCTCCGTGGCAATAATGGTTAGTGGATTACCCAAAGGCGAAGGTAGGTGGAACACATTGAACAATACTTTGATAATCTTTTTTGAAGTCAGTAGCCAAGTCACGTTGATGTTGGCCAAGTTATAGAGGGGATTGACACTACTTTGGATGATGGTGCTATCAATGTTTTGGCAAAGGCAAGGTTACAGAGGATGATGTCACTAACGCTCTAAAAGATCTTGGCCCGCATAAGGCGCCATGGGTTGATGGCTTTCATGCCACTTTTTATCAGCATAATTGGTCAGTTATGAGGGAGGATGTCATGGAAGCGTGTTTGGCGGTGCTTAAATGGGGCAAATGAGTGAAAGAGATCAACGAAACTGCAATTGTTATGATTCCAAATAAAGGTAATCCTGAACGAATCTCTGCAATACTCTTTACAAAATCATATCAAAGGCACTGGCGAGCCAGCTGAGACAGGTATTAGATTCTCTTATTGCTCATAATCAAAGTGTTTTTATTCCTGGTAGGTTGATTACTGATAATGCCATTACTGTTTTTGAGCTCTTGCACTCTGTCTTTGAAAAGAGGGGTGGGTTGGTTCTATGGCCTTAAAGCTCGATATAAGTAAGGCTTATGATAAGGTAGAGTAGGATTTCCTTTGTGCTATTATGCGAAAAATGTCTTTCCCGGGTAATTGGACTAAACTTGTTTTTTATTATATTTCTACCCCTTCATATACTTTCCGGTTAAATGAGGAGTATTGTGGACACGTGCATCATACTGGAGGGCTTAGACAGTGTTGTTCTTTATCACCGCACTTGTTTCTTCTATGTGATGGGGTTTTTCAAGTGCATTGAGAACAGTAGAGCGGGTGAAGCAGGTCATGGACATCAAGGCCAGTAGGACGGTGCCTAGAATTAATAATATGTTTTTTGCAGATGATTCCATTATTTTTACTAAGGCTAGGGCAGCAGAAGCGGAGCGTATTTTGGACGTTCTGGAGGCCTATAGAGCTGCATCAAGGCAGGAAATCAACATTGACAAAACGGCTATAACCTTTATTCCAAATACCTCGATTAAAGAGAGGGCACTGGTAGGGGCAAAGATGGGATTCGAGAACTTCAAGGTCATGACATATATCTGAGGCTTCTATCGGTGGTGGGTTGAAATGGAAGGAAGACTTTTGAGTACTTGAGTACAGTAGAGGTCACCGAGTCTGGAAAAAGATGTCAGGATGGGGGGTATATCTTCTATCTAGGGCAGGTAAAGAAGTTCTTACTAAATCTGTGGCTCAGGCTATTCCAACATATCTTATGAGCCTGTTTAGATTTCCACGGGCACTGTGCAATGAACTTAGGAGCTTGATTATTAAATTCTGGTGGGTATGAATGGTGAGAAGCGTATAATAGGCTGGGTGAAGTGGGAGAAGTTATGTGCTAGGAAGGTGAATGGAGGATTGGGTTTTAGGGAGTTTGGTTGTTTTAATCAAGCTCTATTGGCTAAGAATAAGGTGAGGAGGTTATTGCAAAACCCAAATTCCTTAGCAGCTCAAGCTTTAAAGGCTAACTACCATCCTTATACAGATATTTTGGAGGCTGGGGATAGGAGGAGTTCGTTATACCTGTGGAAAAGTCTGATGTGTGGGAAGGAGGTGATTAAATTAGGACTTCTGTGGCGTGTCGAGTTGGGAATGAATATCAATATCAACCAGAACCCTTGGCTGTCGAGGCCACTTGGTTTTAAGCCAATTTCGGCTATGTGTCCCGGCTTTTATAAGGTGAATGATTTGTTAACATTGGGGGGGTGAGTGGAATGAGGGGCTGGTCCATCAGTTGTTTTGGCCCGTGGATGCGGAGAGCATTCTATCTGTCCCATTAGGTCATAGTTTGGAGTGCCATATGCGCGTATGCATAGCATTATACGTCAAATGGCGAATATTCGGTCTGGAGTGGAAACCATGTGATTTGGGGCCAACAGAGATCGCAGCAGCCTGGGTTTTCAATGGAACTTACGGTAATGTGGAAGACGCTCTGGGGTTTGAAACTGCCACCTAAAGTGAGGGTTTTCATTTTGTGTTTGGTTAGAAGGGTGGTAGTTACGGGAGAGAACCTTGGGAAGCATCATCTTGTGAACTCTCTACGTTGTGTTAGATGTGGTTGTGTGGAAAGCAATTATCATATCTTTGGCTTATGTAAATGGGTGAAGGCTCTTTGGCGCTATGTATGGTGGCTGTTGGGTGGAAATCAAGAGGTTGCTGCACACAGATTTATGTCAGTTTGTGGGTGCAATTTTAGGCTTAAAGGACCACAGTTGCTGGAATCGATTTATATGTTGCTATAGGCAGCCTGGAGGTCGAGGAACGTGGCAGTATTCGAGAGTCTACTGAAAGAGTTGAGGACGTTTGTGAACGGAGCTGAGCGTACCTTGAAGCATATAGAAGTGAGAATGGAAGGGGCCGTGAACAACTAATTTTGTGCGGGATCTCTGAAGTTGTTTTACCACACATTATTCGATGGATGCCGCGGTGCGTGCTGAAGGGATCAGTTTAGGCTGAGTGGTACTGGAAGGTGACGTTGTGGCTGGCGCTTTTGCATTTTGGGTGTTGAGGCAGCATTCGGTCGAAGAAGCAGAGGCTTTGACTTGTCGGAGAGGTCTTCGGTTGCTTGAGGAAAGAAACATGAAGGTTCCTGAGGTTCGAGTTGATGCTTTTCGAATGGTATATGGCATTAGAGACCCGGATTCCATGAGCATTTTGGCACCTGTTTATTGACACGTTCGATTTCTTATGTCTCGTATAGGTTGTGCCGCTTGTAAATATGTTCCTCGAATGGATAATCGCTTGCCACATAGATTAGCACATTATGCCTTTTTCTACATCGTACCTTTGGTTTGATTGCATTGCAAGTTTCATGCCTTTGTACCTTGACTTTGGTTAATTTATTTAATGAAGTATCTTTTTGCTCAAAAAATATTGTCTGTTCATTGGGGTTATTTTTAATTTATAATTTATAAACAGGGATAGTCATTAGATCACCGGTTGATCATTATTAATTTATTATAAATTTAAATGGAAAACCTTGTAGGAAAATAAATAATAGAAACTATTAAAATTGTGTAATGTATTTTAACATATAGAACACTTTAGTTTGGCAGTTTCTGTGTCATGTTGGAAGTAAAAGTCATGAATTCAAACTTTATGCGTTTTCAATTTTCCAAAACAATTTTTTCGGACTTTTTGTTGGGGTGAGACAAGTTACTAGGTCACTCAAAAACCTCGGATTGTCTAGGACTTCAACTGGACAATTGCGGCCCAGTTCTATTATGTCACTCCACCCAACCTACCACCTGATTCGCTAAGTTTTAAGGCTGTATTTTAAAACTAACCACGAAAGTTGATGCCAATTGATAACATATTGCAGTATGATAAAATAAAAAAGGGATAAATTAAAAAAAAACGATAACAAAATTAGTGAGGGGTAATTATAAGGGGAAAAAAAAAGAAAAAGATCAAAGGATAATAAAATTAGTGGATGGTTATATTAACAAATAGAAAATAATAACTAATAAAAAAATAGAAAATAATAAATTAATTAATTAAAAGAAAAAGCAAAAAAGATGGAAAAAATGGAAAAAATATTAATGGGGAAAAAGTTAGTGGGTGGTTACATCATAATAATAATAGGAAAAAAGTGATAAATAAAAAAAAAAGTGGTTATAGGAAAAAAATTAAATAAAAAATTTTTCAAAATCTTCTGCGGGAAAAAGATTTCGGAATCTCAATTGCTTTTCATATATAAAGATAAAGTTAAAGATTTGCACTTTCACTTGACTTTGATAAAGATAAAGATGTGCACTTTCACTTGAGTTTGACAATCATTTATAAATAAGTTTGCTTATATAAGTATTCAAAGTTTAAATTTTGTACACGTGGTGTCCTATAATAAGGGTACGAAATTTGATAAGGAGATATACAAGACTTCTGTTAAGGAGCCCCCTATTGGTGGGGTAGTTATGTTAGATTTCTGTCACGTAAGCAATAAGATTCCTTAACAGGAGATATATAAGACTCTATAGCCCGGCCAATAAAGGTACATGGAATAATAGTGAAGGCTCGCAAACTAAAACGTAACCTTGATCTTTAAAAACATTGGATTAGGTTCATGTGGACTCATTAATAATTTAGGTTTGGCCTTAACCGAATCACCTTAAGAATGGCTTGGTTTAGCTTTCGATTTTCACTACCTGCTTACAACCATCGACCCATCGAACAAATTTTCTCTCTCTCTCTCAAACAATAATGTGAAGAAAGTTAAAAAATTTTCTTATTGCAAAAGAATGTGCTTATATTTTGTTTGTCAAACGGACAACTATGGAATCAAGATTCTGCTGTCAAAAAAATGCTAATATTATTTTATTTTGATAATAAGTATATCCTAATGTTATTTTATTTCGATTTAGTAGAACTTATTACTGAAAATAAATTCAAAACTACAATAATAGAAAATCAGAAGACGTGTGATTAATTTATTAATGCGTATTAGGTGAGATGTCTCCAAGCTTTTGTAATAATTTGCACTTTGCACGTGACAGCCTTTTATGAATAAATGAATTTATTTATAAATAGATTTAAAATTCAAATTTTGATCATGAGACATAATTTTTTGTTAGTTTCTTATTGTATCTACGTTTCTTAGAAAAAGAAGTCTAGTAATCCATCTGCTATAGGTAGAAAGGACGTTCGGATTGCAGCACATTTGAAAAGGAATGGTGAACCGATAAGCAAACATGCAGCAAAAAAACTGGTCCGGCTAGGGAACCCAGCCTGGGTTCCTTACAGAACTCAGTCTCTAATTACACACTGACACTTCATTTGACATACACCACATGTCAGCATCCCATTAGTTCCTGGACTCCGTATGAGTTCCTTAGAAATTTCCACAGAAAAACTTGTAAGAATTATATCATTCATTTAAACCTAACAATGTTTGGAAAATAAATATGTACTTATAATATTTCTTTTAGGAAAATTTGAATGAAGAAGTTAATAGTGTAAATCGGAAACTAATCTCAAAGAAGATTTTCTTTCTAAGGTACTTAGTGTGGAGACCCGCGGGAGAATAAGAGGGCTTAGAGGAGGAGTTTGTATACAAAATATTCCATATTAACTCAAAGGGAGGCTACTATTGTTCATTTGAAAGATGAACAAAATCACCTAATGAATCGAGTAACAGATATGGAGGGGGATAATCAAGGATTTGTTAAAAAAAAAAGTTGTTAATAAGATCCTCTAGAAAGTAAACATCATTTTTTGCATCACTTCTTAATACTTAACTTAGTATTTTGTCTTTGTATATCAGGGAAAAGAAAGTGAAGAAGTGTTTAATACGCAATTACCATCCTTTTTGGTAAATTTGTACGTATTTTCTTTTGTTGTACGTGTGTTTTTTCTTTTTCTTTTCCTTTTTTTTAAGTAGGATTGAATCTAACCTAGTTTTGAAATTTCTTTGTGTAAGAGCACAAATATTATCACAGGAAGTAACAAATGCAAGCTATTAGATAGGATTGAAACAGGAGAGGAAGTTGCATAAGGGCATTGGTGTTCAAATGACCCTAAAGGGCTAGTTCATCACATACCTCTTGGACCTAATGCTGTGAGACTTTGGATTGATGTAGCTAAGAAACAAGATGCATTCTTATGGAGGCCTTCATCAGATCTGACTTATATTGAGGATTGCGTTGGTAGTATAATTGCATGGCCATATGATAAAGTGGTTATGGAATAAAGGTTTTACACAATTATGAGGATGAGGTAATACTTTTATGATATTAAATTTTATTTTTCTTAAACAGGTACTTTTCTTTTTTATTTTTAGATTCAAATGCACTAAGGTTTGGTGGCTACCTACCTGAAGTATGTTGGAGGTGTTGAAGAATTTATTTTGTTTGAAGGACATGTGTCGATACCCTTGGTGTTTAGTTTAGTTTAGTTTTCTTTCAAAGGAATTACCGAATCCTAAAGTTGAAGTTGTGGCTCTTCTAATAATGGGCAGGAAGGTCTATCTTTTCAACTTTCTAGAAATAGGGACTACAAAAAGAAGTGTCCTCTTGGAGTGGCTTAACAGCCTCTCCTTAAGAAACGACGGCTTCAGCCCCTCCAAAGCGGCAATCATGCAGGTTTTATACACACTGAGAGTCGGGTTACTGAATATGCTTATGTTAGCAGCAATGAGTTTTTAGAGGGGAATTTCTGGCCATACTGACTGGGCACACCCTTGTTTTCTTTCTATTAGGGAGCAAAGAATTCAAGAAACCATCGCCCCACAATCCTTCAGTTGAATGCTTGCGGCGGCAATGGTTCCTTGAATGGCTTTGCTCCCTAATAGAAAACAAGGGAGTGCCCAGTCAGTATGGCCAGAAATACTCCTCTAAAAACTCATAGCTACTAACATAAGCAGATTCGATAACCCGACTCTCAATGTGTATAAAAATGCTTACACGATTGCCGCTTTGCTGAGGTTGGAATCGTTGTTTATTAAGGAGAGGCTACTAAGCCACTCCAAGAGGACGCTCCTTATGGAGTCCCCTATTCCTCGAAAGTTGAAAACTAATCCTTCTTGCCAATTATTAGAAGAGCCGCAACTTCAACTTTTACGGTCGTCACGTTAATGAGAAAAAAAGCAAGTTATCCAAACATGTTGCCTACCATTTTTAGACTTAAGCCAAACATGCTTCCTTGAAACAACTTATGCGAACTTTTTTGCAACTGTAATGGGTATTATTTAGCTAGAATGGATTACCCGATCCTAGCCTGAATATACCCAAACTTGATTGCGTAGTGAGTAAAAATTTTCAGGTTTTAAGTACCTGAACCCAAAACCAAACAGGTTTCGGTGGGTTTCGGGTTTGAATTAAACCCTGAAAAGCAATTTTTTTTTTAACTCTAAAAATTTTTAAATTCATAAATTTTTAATTAATTCTATCACAACTCACAAAACTATCTCCTTTATTTCACAATCACTAAATAACATTTTCACTACACTCTTCTTCTTCACACAAAAAATAAAACTCTGTAAAATATGTGAATTTGTCATTTCTAGAAGGGTTTTACGAGTTTCTATGTACGCGCCATGCAATTATTATAAGGCAAATTGTTTTTTTAATTACTTGACAATGTTGTAAGCTTATGGTAAAAGTAAAACTATAAAATTAGAATATAAATAAAACCAACCAGTTAAACGATAGTGTCTAAATTTTTTTTTTAACGTTATAAGGGAATTATAGGGAAGAGGAATTGAACCCTTAACTGAGGGTGTAAACAACTAATAAGGATGCTACTAGATTACAAAGGTTTTGAAAATAGTGTCTAATTATTAACTTCATTACAGTAGTATCTAATTATTATTATTTTCATTTAAGTGTATTATATATACTTAAATTTTTATTTTTTATTTTTGTTTGTTGTTCTTACCCATTTATGTGTATTTTTTTATTTATGAGTTCACATAATATGCGTTATATACATGAAAAACTCAAACAAAACCCGAAGTGTTACCTGATACCGAGCACAAACGGTCTTGCCGCTTTCAAGACCGAACCGAACCAAAATATTTAGTCTGAGCTTGATCAATCTAATACCCGAACTCAAAACCCAAACGCCTAGAACTAGTATTATTTATCGTAGAAGAAGTGAAGCAAGAATGATATAAAAGCAAGAATACTCTTGATGTAAAGAAGTTGTCTTTAATTTACCTATAATATAAGGAACTTCTTTGCAGTTCGAATTCGGGATTTCTCAGAGAAGGCTCTATAGGCCGCAAGATCTTCCCCAGAGAACCAAAAAGGTAGAGGAGTAGATGGTTCAATATCCTGGTATTGTTGAGCTATTGGAATTTCACTTCCGGAGAACATAATGTAGATATTCTTGACTACTGTTTTAGCATCAAACCGACCAAAATCAGCTTCCGCACGTCCAGGCTTCTGCACGAAAAATGTATCTATGAAGTTGGAGCTGGCAATTCCAAGAAAGGGGCAGAGGAAGAAAGGATGGACCTGCCATCTTGAGATACATAGAAGCCCTCAGGAAGGAGCTTATGGTGGATGAGAGGACGTGGAGGCAAAAATGGCACACCTAAGGTCACAAAGCCAGACACTCTGTCTTCGTGGAGGAGATCGGCAGGTGGAAACAGCAGCTCCCAAATCGTTGGCAACCAGAAAAACCTGCAAGTCAAATTTTGAATGAAGATAATGCCTTCTACTTAGACTATTTATACAGCAATCGCACATTTTCCCTGTCAACTAATTTTGGCGGACTCTTTTGAGTAGGAATGGTAACGGGGCGGGTTTGGAATGGGTACGCCTTCTCCCGCCCCTCGTTCCGTTAAAGAAATCCCCACCCTGTACCGGATACCAAGGGCGGGTACGGGGCATGTATGAAAAAATTACCCGTTATCCGCCATGTTAAGGAAAAAATCTTAAAAAAAAAAAAAGAACTGCACGGCGCGATGGCGGAGACTTTGAGATTGAGTGGACTAATGGAGACTTGAAGTTGAAATGTTGGATTTGGATAGAGACATAGACGAGAGGAGGTGAATTGATAGGGATAGAGTTTAGTTTGTTTTTGAATTAGTTTTTTTATTTTACGAAAACTCAAACTTTGAATGAATTAATTATTAAATTTAGTTAAAAATTCAACAAAGAAAGTACTAATCGGGATGGTTAAAGTTTATTGTTTCTAACTTGGGTATTTGGGGATCAAACTCTTACCAACTCACTATTTAGGCTTAAATTATTTTTTCAAAAAAAATGAAAAAATAAACCAGGTATCGGGTGGGGATAGGGCGGCCAGTACCCCGCCCCTACTCAATAAGGCTTTGGGGCGGAATCCCTCACCTCGTACCTACCCCAATACTTAACGGGGCACTATCCACTATATTCGGAGTGGGTACAAGTGGGTATTATGTAATACCCGTGGGTACAAGCGGATATTTGGACAAGTGGGGCTCTTTCTAAGAGTAAAAGATGGTGTAATTCTCAAAGGTTACTTATTTTTACCACTAAAGGGTCAAAAGCCCATTTATTATGTGAATTTGACAAGCAAATCCTTATTCTTGGCCAGAATGCTATATAAGACAAATAAAAGCCAAAGTGGGGAAAGAGATCATCGTCTAAGGATGACATACCTTGGGAACGTTAAAGGCATCAAGAAGTGCAAGGCGACGCTCTTCCGATCTATCAAAGAAAGTGGTCTTCTCGGGTTGGGGCGAGGGTCGGAAAACCCGTGGCCTCTGTAATCGGGTGCGATGGCTTGGAAACCAGCTTTGGCAACTGCAATCATCTGGTGGCGCCAAGAGTACAATATCTCTGGAAATCCATGCAGAAACACAAACACCACCGCCGGAGACGATCCACTTCCAATCTCGGCAACGTGGAGCTTTAGCCCGTTCGCTTCCCCGTACTTGTGCTCAATTTCCTCCACTTCCGACGAATAAATTTGATCACGCTGCTGAGTGAGTTATTATAAGCATGAACGAAATTTTGGTAGGTATTTTTATTGGATGCAAGGAGACGTCTCTTTCGTGCTCAAACGGCAACTGCTTGACTGTCAATCCTTGTATTTTGAGTGCACTGTATATTATAGTTCACTTATTCTTGAACATATTAAATACATTGTGCCAAATGGTCATCCACCCATACATCAACTTGCTTGAATTCATAAAATTTGTTTGATTGTCATAATACCAACATATTACAATTTCATTTACCATTAATTTAACAAACACTCAGTCATAACCATACATTTTAAACTTCCATAAAAACTCGATACTTCACCTAACGTTTACATCCCAACATTTTTTTAGTATATCATATGAACAAAAATTTTCAAGCACCTACAAGAGGTGCCGTTATAGATATATAGATGCACGCCACGGCCACGCTGACGAATCTACTGACGTGCAGCATATACTTACACGAGACGGAAGTGACATAACAACTCCTAAAATTAGTACCATAAATGCTCTCGTGATTTCAATTCTAACTCATAATTAAAATTTAAAACTTACGTAAATTCACATATATAGTATGATACAATAGCGGAGACACCATTAGTACAAAGTGTGGCTCTGCCCACTCTATTATAATTAAAAGCACAGGTGGCTCTGGCCACTCTATCACTAATATATAAAAGGAGGAATGAGTGTAAAATATTCACTTCTTTATTTTATCCTTAACTTTGTTTTGCTATTGTGAAAAATAACTTTAGACTTTTAAAATTAATTAGCCTTTTATTATATTTATTTAATTCATAGTTCTTTATAGTCTTAATTATGTAATCAATTGATAATTAACAAACTGACCGTGTTGGATGTTATTTTTTTAACATTTGTTTATAAGTTTTATTAGATTTTAAAACAATACATTATGGATTTACTTGAATTTTGAAGGAAACATTCATTTGATTCTTCATGGAAATGCACGATTTATGTGCACTTCACATATAATCTCAATAAAGAACGTTAAATTGCTCAATCAATTTGTGCCAACTAAGGTGAACGAGTAAAAGTTTTAGATTACCATGTGCAGTTTATGTAGATCGACGTCTCAAATGACCCCTTTTTTTGAGTTTTATGCATTTCGATTATATAATTCTTTGGGTTAGAGTTCTGTGTTCAATTTGGAAAAAAAATGTTAAATTTGGAAGATATATATATATATATTGTGTTCAATTTGAAAACAAATATTAAATTTGGAAGAAAATTTTTTACTTAGATCATGAATTTGAGGCATGTGATTTGGATTCAAATATTTTTCATTATTATAATTTTGCTATGCTTATTTAGCATCTTTAAATTAATAGAGTTTAGATAAATATTCTTATTTGAATTTGCATCAATTGTTTGTAATCCCTGTAAATATAGTTCGGCTTTAGAGATAACTGTTGGCACATTTGTTATAACAAATGGCCGGTTCTTCAAACTGGAAAACTAACTCCCATCAATAAGAAAGAGCAACTTTGATTCTTATGAGTCTAGATAAGTGGAATGGCCCATTGTGGTCTTCATAAAGAACTAATAGTTATTTTTATATTTTTTTCACTTTTAAATATTTAAATGAACATAGAAGGTATGAAATATTGATTTTGATTAAGGAACATAATGACACTAGGTGGATGGTACGGCATTATACCAGCCACTGATATGATTTGTAAGGGTAATGATATTTTTACATTAGCATTTAGTATTATACCACACATCAGTGTCTGCAGCACCCGATGTTTCTTTTTCGACTTTGAGAATTGTAAATCTCATCTTAAGGTTTTCTTCCATTTCTTTATAAATACTGGATTACAAAACTTTTTGGTTGAACTCATTTGAATTTCTGATTATATTCAATATTTTTCTATAACAATACTATACAAAGATTTTGGTTCCCACTCCCTATCAACATTCAAAATGAAATTCTCATCATATCTATCTTCCAGTGATTCTTTGCACGTTTATTCTGTTTCAACTTCATTTGTTACTCAAAGATAATTTCCATACTAATTTATACGACTAATAAATATGAAAAGACTGAGAATAATATTTCTTTATTGCCCTCATTTGTTACCCTCCATATTGCGTCCAAATGTTAATTACATACCATTTTGTACTCCATGTTAGCGTGCTTTATTGCATTCAATTTCTTCACCATGGTTAATATTTTTAATCTCTATTAGTGTGATAAATTGTAAGTTTCAAAATTAACAATAGTAATTGCCATTACACATCTCCACTAAATTAATTCCGTGAGTTTTGATGAAGCGATTGATGATACAAACAACTATTAACAAGAAGAGTTTATAAACACATTTCTGTCAAATCATATACCGCCACACATTTTTTTTTTGTCATATAACGTGCATTACACGTTTAAATGACTAGTTATAATTAAAAGCACTAGAAGATTTTCAAGTTTCAATTCTTGACGTGGAACAAAGTTCTGTTAAGACAAGTCAAGAACTAATAAGTGGATATAAGGATCCGAATTAATCGTTTAACTGAGCCTTTGAGCATACATGTAAGTTCATAGTCTAGTTTCAATAAAATCTTTTGACTTATTAAGTCCGTAAATTTAAACCCATCAAACTGCAAAATCAAACCGGAAACTGTTGTTTTTGGCAGCTGAGTACCGTAACTTTGGTACTCCTAGAGTACTAGAATTTTTTCCTTCAAGTGCTAACAAATAGTTGATTTAGGGCACATATGAGTTCTCAATCAAACTCACCGCACATTCACCAATTAAAATAATTTTGCACGACAATTTCGTAACTTTCTTACTTCTCAACTACACATCATTCCAAAATGTTTACTTTTCAGAAAATTAATCCTGCAAAAATACACTCTTATAACAGAAAGAGAAGAAAACGATAAATAATTAAGACGTAAAAACTTTAAAAAAAAGAAGAAAAAAATAAATATTTCTTGAAAGGAATAAAATAAAAATATATTTGTAGTAGTTTTAGAAATGGACTCTTTATTTATTGATGATGTCATGTAAAATACAGATGGAACTGCACTTTCACAAGCCCATAAGAAAACATACAACCCAACTCGAATTTGTACTTGACATCTTGGTCTGTTCATACTCTAGAGATGTGCAGAAAGTTTGTAAAATAGAGACATAGTCAACTATGCTTACTGAGGAAGTTGAGGATAAGTTCATTTACTTGTCCAGCTAACTGTTCTTGAACAAAATGTGTTCCCTCCGGTATGTAGATTATCTCCAAATTCGGTACAAATGTCTTAACTTCTCCGTTCCTTATGTAGTCCTCCATTCCGGGAAACTTGAAAACATAATCCTCCTCACCCATTATTAGAAGAGCTGGGACTTCAACTTTAGGAATTGGTATTGTATTCTCTTCACTCCAATCACGAGATGTCCTAAACCAAGAATTGAATCAGCACGTAAACTAGTTCACAAAACCGATAGGATTAAGCTACCACAAGCCACTTCACACAAGAGACTAACTTTGACCGATGTGATGCTACCCTAGTCCCTAGCAGGCTATAGGTTGGGGGTGGGGGGGGGAAGCTACCCAAACATGTCATGGGCAAGTAACTTCACCATTATTGAGCTTAAGCCAAACATGCTTACTTGGTGTTTTTTACTAATTAACAAACTTTTCTGCATGCGCAATAAGCTATTGTAATGGAAGAAATAATGCAAGTACGACATGCGAGCAAGATGTGGTAAACTTTCATGTTACCTATAAGGAACCTGCAGCGCCGTTTGAAATCCTGATTTCTCATACAAGGCTCCATAGGTTGCAAGATCTTCCTCAGAGAACCAAGAAGGTAGAGGAGCAGATGGTTCTACCAAGTCCATGATCTCCTGGTTTTCTTGCGCTATTGGAATTTCACTTCTGGAGAACATAATGTAGATATTCTTGACTACTGTTTTAGCATCTAGCCGACCAAAATCAGCTTCTGCCCGTCCAGGCTCCTGCATGAAAAATGTATTGATGAAGTTGGAAGCGGGCAATCCTGGCTATATTCCAAGAAAGGGGCTGAGAAAAAAAGGGGGACCTGCCATCTTAAAATATAGAAGCCCTCAGGAAGGAGCTTATGGTAGGTGCGAGGACGTGGAGGCATAAACGGCACACCTAATGTCACAAAGCCAGAAGCCCTCTCTTGATGGAGAAGGACAAAGAAACTAATAATGAAAGCTCCAAAATCTTTGCCAACTAGAAAAACCTGCAAAGTGATTTTTGAATTTAACGCTCTTAGCTCAAGTTGAATTTCCATTTAATAATGATCATGGATTTTTCCCCCATGTCAGCTAATTTTGGCAAATTCACTTAAGGCACTTTCCACTAGCAGAACTGCAAAGGATTCCAACTAGAAACAAATTTTCACAAGGCAACCTTGTTTCAGTATAAAACAGCAGCTAAGGTTCTATGATATATACGCATATTACACTAATCCAACTGATGGTTAACATATAATCTAAGAGCTTGAACAATTATGGAAAATGCTCGGAGCTCAGAAACAAAGTGAAAATTCTCCATAAACAACATGATCAGGATAGCAACTTTTCCCCTTGCAGTGCCGCTTAAAATGGAAAGAAAAATGAAAAAGGAAATACATTCAAGCACCAAACATATTTAGGAAAATGCTAAGGCTAAAATAAAAGTTCGGCCAAATATAATTGTATGATTAGCCTATTTTTTAAGAGCAGAAGATAATGCAATTTTCAAAAGTCACTTAGTTTTCTGTTCAACGTTGAGAAAGTTATTTATTATAAACAAATAATTCTTTATAATTCTAAATAAAGGTGGCAATAAACACAATTGGTGCTGGTGAAGCCCGCAGCTCTGCCTATGGAAGCCCTGGCTCCAGCTGCTAAAAACATGTTTCTTTGGACCAAAGCACGAGCCGAGCTGATGCAGGGAAAAGGGATATGGGCCCTAGATGCATTTCGACCAAAAAACCCCAAAAGTATGTGCAGGATCACATACCTTGCGGATGCTAAAGGCGTCAAGAAGCGCAAGCAGGTCAGATACCAGATCCAAGTAAGTGGTCTTCTCGGGTTGGGGCGGTGGATCGGACAACCCGTAACCTCTGTAATCGGGTGCGATTGCTCTGAAGCCAGCTTTGGCAACCGCAATCATCTGGTGGCGCCAAGAGTACCATATTTCTGGAAATCCATGCAGAAACACAACTGCCGGCGACGATTCACTTCCAATTTCGGCTACGTGAAGCTTTAGCCCGTTCACTTCGACGTACTTGTGTTCAATCGCGTCCATCTTCGACGATCTTGGAGAAATTTGACTCCGCTGATTATTAACCAACTTCGGTTGATATTTTGTTTCGATGGAGAACACTTTCAGGTCGTCTTCAATAACCAAAGCACAAGTTCATTGACAGTCAATTTCATGTTCAGTAAACCAGTCTCCGTATTCTATTTCTATTTTGATCGCGTCAAAATGACACCGTCCTTGACAACTATTTTTAAATTAGTTTTAAAGTGTTTGGTGCTATTTATTTTACCAATTTATAATTTTACTTATCACTAATTTGACATTTAATTTGATAACTATTCAATTATAACCACATATTTTAAAACTTTTTATATTCACAATCTACTTTCTACCTCTCTATTCATTATAACTTCTCCATATCTTGACAAATGAAGAGCATCAAACAAGCCTAGTTTGATTTAAATTTTAAAACTAATCTTTTCAAAATAGACAAACCAATATATGATTTTTTTTTTAAACTAATCTAAAAATAGTTGCGAAACATTAGTAGAGATTTATATAATACATGTCAGACTCAAAAATAATAAACGAAATCAAAGTCAATTTTAGTAGAAAATGAGTTTAATCTTTCATAACACTAAAAACTTATATAATTTCTTATTTCTGAAAACAAATGATTGAAAATAAGGAAAAATTTTATGAGAAAACTCATAATATAGTTTTGCATGAAATATTTTTTCAGCGTTCTTCATAAAATTTTTCAGTGTTCAATTTTTTAGGCAAGCTTTTTAAAAATATTTAGCTCTAAAAAATTGAAAACAAAGAAAAAATAATCAATTCTTTCTTACATCACACTGAAAATAATCAATTCTTTCTTACATCACACTGAAAATACAAAATAAAAAAATAAATTCAAAAATAAAAAGTGAAAAAATAATCAATTCTCTCTTACATCACACTGAAAATACAAAATAAAAAAATAAATTCAAAAATAAAAAGTGAAAAAATAAGAGAGAAGCACCGTTGAAGGCGTGTGATTATGTTAATGGGGTATTACGTGAGATCCCTCCAAGAGTGTCCAAGTGATGAAGACCTGTGATAATTAAATAATTAATTAATGGATATCAGGTTACATGCCTCCAACTAGGGTTGGCAATTTGGCTTGCTAGCCAATTTGGCGAGAAGCTCGCCCCCGAGCTCGTGCCTGGCAAGCAGCTTGCCAGAAAGGCCGCCAAAGGAGCCTATTTCAACAGCCTATATGCTTCCCATTGATGCTGAAATGGGTGGTTTGGTCATGTCATGACCACACCAATTGATCTTGAATCCGTTCATTAATTTCCCTCTTCAAATGTTGCCCTTAAATAAGCAACATTTATTTGCAAACTCTTCTAATATTCTCAACTCTTAGAGCATTGTTGATAAGACAACCGACTTTATAGATTGATTATATATCTCCACCGCACTCAAAAGAACTGAACTAAGCCAGTTAATGGAAACAAGCGATCCTAATCATACATGTGGGTGGTGACCAGATACACGTGAACGCCACCTATCACTTGAACCAAATACGTGGAGTACATGCCCCGAAGTGCTCCACTTAACCGCTTCTTCCTATAAAAACCCTCCCACCATATTGGTGGAGGGGACTTTTGGAACTTTTCATTTATTGTTCTATTAGCCCGAAGTACATGTCTTGTAATTGAAAAGGGAAGAAATGAAGAACAACAATCAAGAATCACTCAATTGTTGAAGATGATTTAATTCCGATCTATAAATCGTTGTCAAAAATTTGGCGCTAGAAGGAGGGCAGGTATCGTACTTATTAGTCCCGACCTTAAATATTACTGCCAAGCTCTGCAGTTCGACTTTCACGCCACTAACAATGAAGCTGACTACGAGGCGTTGATCTCGGGATTAGAAATGAGATCGGAGCTATGGGAGTCAAGTTTGTAGAAGCAATGAGCGACTCACAGTTGGTAGTAAATCAAGTACGGGGGATCTTTGAAGTCAAAGAGGATTCGCTGGTACCATATCACAAGCTCGCCCTTGCTGGCGAAGTTTAGCCAAGCTTTTGTGACAAGAATATCGCGTGGCGAAAACTTCCAAGCAGACGCCCTGGCCAGGCTGGCAACCAGCGAAGGAGCCGATACGATGAAATGCATACCTATAGCTCGATTGAGCTAGCCGTCATCTCAGATCGGCTTGGTCAGTCATGTATTATCGTCCTCGAATAACTGGATAACCCACGTAATCCAGTACCTCGAGGGGGCACCCTACCTGCAGATCATACTGAGGAGCGTAAAACAAGAATCAGGGCGGCTCATTTCACTATTGTTCAAGGACAATTATATAAGCGAGGTTTTTCGACCCTACTACTGAAATACTTAACTCCAGAAGAAGCACAGTGCGCATTAGAAGGGGTATACTAGGGGGCATGTGGAAACCACATTGGGGGACAAGCTCTCGCCTATGAACTGATTAGATCGGGATATTATTGGCCTACATTGAAAAAGGATGCGATCAAATTTTCCCAAATTTGTGACAGATGTCAAAGATACGCACCCCTCTTGAGAAACTCATATGTAGACTTGACT
Organism: Nyctanthes arbor-tristis; assembly: GCA_963692815.1. Taxonomy (NCBI): domain Eukaryota; kingdom Viridiplantae; phylum Streptophyta; class Magnoliopsida; order Lamiales; family Oleaceae; genus Nyctanthes; species Nyctanthes arbor-tristis. Next base: position 31,638 of record CAVNYN010272304.1, on the reverse strand, counting down.
TTGGTAATGAGTCCGTGGCCCTTCACCAAATGGGGAATAGATCTAATCGGCCCACTACCAACAGCGAAGGGCGGAGTTCGGTTTGATATTGTTGTCGTTGATTATTTTACGAAGTGTGCAGTTGCCAAACCCTTGGCCAGAGTCACGGAGAAAAAAACAACTAATTTTGTATGGAACTCTTATATGCCGCTTTGGGATACTGCACTCCATACTCACTGATAATGGAAGACAATTCGACAATGAACATTTCTGAAACTTCTGTGAAAGGCATAGATCTGAAAACACTTCTCCACACCTAACCAACCACAATCTAATGGACAAGCAGAAGCAGTAAATAAGGTCATCAAGCATACCCTCAAGACAAGGTTAGAGAGGTTAAAAGGTCGATGGGCAGAGGAACTACCAGTCATACTGTGGTCGTACCGCACTACAACCAGATCCTCTACGGGGGAAACACCTTTTAGTCTTACCTTTGGGACAGAAGCAGTGATCCCAGTTGAAATGGAACTCCCCACCTTCAGAGTCCAACACTTCGACTAAGGGATTAATCCCACACTTATTACAACCGATCTCGATCTCTTAGAGGAAAAGAGAGACTTGCTGCCATAAAAAACGCTACCTACAAACAAAGAAGTGTGCTATATTATAACTCCAAGGTGAAAATTCGGGCTTTTGATGTCAGGGATTTAGTCCTAAGGAAGGTGCTCTAGAACACCAAGGATATGGTCACGGGGACGTTAGCTCCGACTTGGGAAGGACCTAATGTGGTTTCAAGCATGTTGACAAACACAGCTTACAAGCTGAGACCCTGGATGGTAGTCCTTTACCGCACCCGTGGAATGCAGAGCACCTCAAAATATATTTCAATTGATCAGGAAAGAAGAGTCCTTCTTGTCTCAAAACCTTACGAGGTCACTTTTTGTTACATTGTAAATTTCCCTTGAGGTCGGCTATAAGTGATATGCTTATAAGCCAAGTTCTTATACTGTTGTAACACGAAAAGTCGATAAAACAAGAATAAGATTCGTACTTTTCACAAACAAAGTGTTGATCCTGTCTAATCGACCGAGTTCTAATGTTTATAAGTAAAGTTTATCGATGGCTGATACGAAAACACGAAACCAAGCACAAAGATGGCTACAATCAATATCTCAATTCGCACAAATAAAGCAACACGATGCTTAAATCATTTCATTAAACAAGGCATTGAAGTCTGGTGCTTACAAAAGGCTGTTAACCAGTATAAAAAAGAAAAAAAAAGAGAAGATTTTGTAACTGCCTAACGCTGAGGTCGGAGTCAGGTCTCTTGATTCTCCACTAGAGGAGCTCCGCTCTCCTTAGCTACGTATTCTTCTTCCTCAACAAGAGCATCAGACAACCCTTGTTTCTCTTTATAGGTCTCGAGCTCCTTACGCAAGAACTCTATGGGATTGCCCGGTTTTTAAGCAACAAGACTGTCGCGACCACGTATGTGAGGTTGAGGTCAATGTTGTATTCATCGGAAGCCTTGTACTCCTCAACAGCAGAGACCTTAGTGGCGAGCCTGACCCCTTCAACCTTTTTCTGAAGCTTGTCGGTATGACTCTTTTGTATGCCTTCTCGAGCCCACCTCTTAGCCGTAGCGAGCTGTTCCATCTCCAGAGACTTAGGCATCAGTCTTTTTACCTCGCTCTCCGCCTTTTGCTGCTTGGTAACCTCAATCCTCAAGTTAGAATCAGAGGGAGCAAGCTTCTTCTTCAAGTTCTCTACTTCCTCCGCCATATCTCTAGCCATCACAAGGGCCTTCTGTTGGTAGTTCAGGGCCCGGGCCATGCACCCTATCAAGGAGGCCAAGGTATCTTCCATGGTCATGTTATTTGACATGGATTCTTCTTGTGCATTCCAAGCCTAAGCTGGCGCCTCCATGGCCCATTGAACGGAGCGAGGGAGGTTTTTTGTGATTGAAGGCGCGAGGGAAGAAGTCTTGTAGTACTCCAAGTAGCACTTTGGGAATTGCCCCTTCATTTTCTCCGCCACCTGTGACCTCGTGGGATGAATCCCGAGCCAGTTCGATTCGAAAGGCGGAGGAGCTGCGATGCCAGACTGATTTCCTGGATGAGGAGGAGGGAGCTCTTGGCTTGTCTTGGGCAGCTCGGTAGCTCCGGATCTAGTGCCGACCTTAGAGCGATGAGTGGAAAATGTCCGTCGACATTGGGTATCTTTACCCGATTGGTGCTCTTCACCCCGTCTCTTTCCTGAAGACTATGAAGGGGCTGGATGTTCCTTCCTAGAACTAGCCTTCTGAGCTGCCACCTTTTGAGCTATTATGAGTTCCTTGGGCGGCATTCTCTTCTCAATAATTGGAATTTTGCGTGGGATGTGAAGAGCTAGATAAACAAATTAAAAAGTTATTCAAAGCTCTATTTCTTAGATATCCCTAAGTAGGGCTAAAGTAGTTGTATCTTTAGGGACTGGGGCCAACACTTCACTCAGAGAAACAGTGTCAAGCTGGCTTGAAATAGATTCTCCTCAGACAATAAGAATTTTGATGAGCTAAGGAGTCTGCCTTGAGCAACGATTGTAGCTACGTGCTTTAAATAGTCCGTGCTGACCGCTGGAATAGGTATTTCTGAAAACAAAGAAAAACGATAAGTACTAGAGAACTTCCGGGTCCAAACCACAAAAATGGCTGATACTTACTGCGTCTAGGTCGGTATAAAACGGGAACGGGTCTACCATTAGGACGACTCGGTGGTGCCCAATGCCCGCCAATATAAAACCATTTATCTTTCCAATCCTTCACCGAATTAGGTTGGTATGTAATTAACGTCTGCCGACCCTTACACTTCATAAAATAAAACCACCCAGATCCTATTTTGTCATACACCTTGAACTCATAGTGATAGTTCAGCTCGTCAAATGTCAGTTTGGGAAAGTCGGACAAGGCGAATAAGATGAAAAACGTTGTGATTGCCTTCCACCTGTTGGGGACAATCTGGCTTGGCGCTAACCCCCATTCTCTAAGGAGGTTGGCTATGAGCAGAGTGAAAGGGAATCGAACCCCGGCCCCCCAACATTCTCATGTTTGTAGCCACACAACCTTCTGGTGGCCAATCTGCTCTTTTTGGAAAGTAAGGGAGGAAAAAATGCACCGAGTTTGGAATCCTATACTTTCTTTTCCAGTAGTTTATCTCCTGCTCGGTAGTAACAGAAGGATGGTCTTTGCAAGAAAAAGGTGTCTCATATGGCCCCGCGTGAGGAGGAGGTCGTTGCTATACACCTTCTTCGTCGAGAGGACCGACCTAATAGCCAAGGGAACCTCTCCAGAGCTCTCTCCTTCTTCAGCCAATATGGCACCCTCTATTTCTGTCCAAACCCCCTCAAGAGATTCATCAGCTAAACAAATGACTTCCTCCCCAGACGATTTGCCTTACCCACAACTTCCACGATTTTCTTTTTTCCTCTATCAGCCGCCGGCTCCATGGCAGCAGTGGCGGCAGATCCATTGGAGTCACTTTGGGAAGGCGTTTCACTTTCTTAACTCATAGTTAACGGAATGGAAGACGGAAGTGTTAAAAATACTAAAATACAAAGAACGAAAACTGGTTTTTACCTGGAGATCACTCGCGGGGATACCAAAGAAAAAGACTTGAAGACACCAGAGAAACACTATTGTCAGCAGAAGCAAAAGAAGAAAAAGAGAGAAGAAAAAGGGTGAAGTTTTTTATATAGAACTAGAACCCCTAAAACCCTAAGAAGTCCTAGGGGTCATAATTAATTGCTACTACCCTTTGCAATTCCTGAGCGCGGCTAGACCAATCTACCATTGACGCGATGACACATGTCCCTCTACCCTTCATAGATGATTGGGAGACTCTTCGTCAGAACAAAATTGCTAAGAGAGGCCTTTTTCCTTTCTGCGAGATTGAGTTCATCTTGATCACTTGCAAGAGAAAGCGAACTCGAGGGGGCAATTGTTGATAAAACAACCTACCTTATAGATCGGTTATATATCTCCACCGCACTCAAAAGAACCGAACTAAGCCAGTTAGTGGAAACAAGCGATCCTAATCATACACGTGAGTGGTGTCCAGATACACGTGGACGCCACCTGTCATTTGGACCAGACACATGGAATACATGCCCCAAAGTGCTCCACTTAACCGTTTCTTTATATAAAAACCCTCCCACCATGTTGGTGGATGGGACTTTTGGAACTTTTCGTTTATTGTTCTATTAATATTAAATGCCCGAACTACATGTCTTGTAATTGAAAAGGGAAGAAATGAAAAACAACAATCAAGAATCACTAATTGTTGAAGATGGTTTAATTCCAGCATAAATCGTTGTCAACAAGCATGATTAATGTGGGGAACCCAAATTTAGGTTTTTCTCCCTTTGTTTACATGTATCGAATAATGTGAAGGTGTAAATTTCTATTTTGGGGAAGATGGGAGGAAGGGGGGAAAAGCCCTTATTGTCTTTGTCCCGGTTTTTTCCCTATATATTATTTGGAAATAAGTTTTTACCCTCTAGATTTTTCCCTTAGCTTTTGTCCCTCTACATTAATCTTGTTCTTACAATATCTAATTTATTTTCTCAACTCTTGCTGCTAGTCGTGTGGTTTAAGCATATTTTTGGCGAGACAAGCATACTTAGTGCAGGAGAGACCATCCCGTGGTGAGAGGCCATGTTGCATCGTGGAGTTCACTTGGCAAAAGGAAATAGTAAAACAAATATTTCAAAACTACACAAGTAGTTTCATTGTCTCTTTTGCGGTAAACTGGGTATTTAATTACAGTAATTAAATATTTATATATCACGATGTTGCATCTATAGGCTCCAATACCACTCTAGAGAATGTTCTTGCATTCAAACGAATTGCTCTTGATGAGCCATCCGATGACATTGCACAAATAATAACATGTTTTTTGCATGAGTATGAAATTGCTAATAGAGCATGTGTTACTAACTATTACACTCACATCGACATCCAAACGGTTTAACTATATAGTAGAGAGAACTCAACACAATTTTATTGAGACACCCATAGATGCTTACTATGTATTTCATGCCATGCATCACGTAACATCATTTGCAGTGGAGTTGCTTAACACATGTGTTGTAGAGTTGGCAAACGCCAAGTGGGAATGCATAGAAAATTGTCATGAGTTTTGCCCAAGATACCCAAAATTCCCTGGGAATTTTTTTAGTCGAAGCGGTTATGTTTGAATCTACCTTTGCCTACATAAGTCGGCTCACAATTTAGAGTTGACATTGCGCTAACAAGCCCAGATTTTGACCTTTCTTGAATCCAGAAATAGTGACAACCTTCCATCAACCAATACATGGTTTTTCTTTAATATATTTTCCAATCTACTAAATCGTCTGGTACGTGTTTTTTGTGTGCTTCAAACACATATTCCGTCATCTAATTTTTCTCTCAAACGACTCCAAGAGATTGCAAATGCATTTTCTTTATTTATGGACCCTGACTGCCGCCATCATGGCACAGATTCAGGTAAAGTTTAACTCTATTTTCTGCAACCTCCTAATTATATTCTTTTTGACAAGTATCTTCAACTCTTTTTACAAAATGCAAGGCACTTTCCAAATGATGTTTGCCATAGATTCATCCACCAGGATTGAGTTTCATGTCGAACATGTCGGTGCTGTAACAAAGTTAGTTTAGCTTCATAATTCGTATATATTCTGGCCATTCATGTACTAACATGCAGATAAAAGTTCATCTCTATAGCCATGCACACTGGGGATTGGGGAGGTTGGTCACAATTCCTACTCCCTCCCATAGAGATAGTTGTTTAATTAAACACTAAATTTGACTTATATTTTTCTATATATATCATCTCATTAATTGTTTAAAAATATTTCCGGTGCATAAGTTGATGTGGAGTAATAATATTATTCATTAATTAGAGGCGCGCACACACACACACACACACATATATATCTCCGTGTTTGTATGGCTGGATTAAAAATTAAAGACATACTAAATATAGTAAGTGAACTATCTTTTTTAGACAAACGGAGATACTAGATAGTATAGAAGACTATTTTTGTGGGAATGAGAGAGTAATACAAATATTATCAAAACTTTATGGTTTTGCTTATACTATATTTCGATGGTTATGTCCTCAAGATAATTAACAAAAAATAATGCTACTTATGATTTAACTAGTCTCGAGATGGATCTCCAATATAATTGGCATCTGTCCATTGGAAATTGAGTATGTGCAAACGTATATGTGCACATGGAAACCTCTTCATCTTTCTGCAAGAACTAGTAAGTAGAAAAATAGCACTAGCTAGTCATTAATCAATTGGACGTCGAAGGTATAGCTTTTGACGGAACTGTAATGTTTTATACATTTGAATAATGAGTCATATCGTTAAAATTTCAAGAATTTGGGTTTAAGGTTGGAAACTAATTGCTGAGGCACATCATTTTTCCCGTTGCTAAGTTTCATCAACTTTACATTGTATTCAGTTGGAATTATATATTTTTCTTTTTCCCACTAATGCAGAGATATTATGTCCCATAAATGATCTAAAACCAGATTTATGGCACTGCTATGACACTTTGTGTAATATGATCATCATGATGATTTGATTTGTGGAATGATAATGTGCTCATATCAATTGTTGATATTATGGCATTGTTATTTGGTATTATCACAACATTAGACGTCTGGTGTTAGATCATTTCTAGGTAAGAATGGTCCTTACCTTCTTATCCTCATTTGAAAATTCCTCGACCTAATGCTCCCATTTTTCCTCGAGCAAAATTTGGCTATGGTCACGGAGACTAGGGAAAGCCTTCTGTTGATGAGGTAGGTTTTACTTACCCAATTTATTGGTCTGATATTTGTTCATTGATTTACTACGAATTTCTGTTCTTTTAGTTTAAAAATTTCCAGTTCTTTTGTTCTACCTTTCCTCTAAACCTTCTTCTTTTAACTTCTTGGACTAGCTTGTATATATGGACACCCTGTATATGAGAGGCATTTGGTGTTTTACAGCAAGACCAACCCAATTATGAGGTAAACATAGCAAACATTGTGTAGGGCTCTATGTGACTCCTGAAGATTTTGCCAGTGTCTTAACTGGCCGAAGATTTTCACTTTCGCGTATTTGCTTTAATACTTTAATGTTTTATTTCTTTGCAAAACAACATATTACACAAAGTAAAATAATAATAATAATTACAAGAAAAAGATTACAAGGAAATAATTAGGAAGAAAGCAAAGAAAACACAAAGTTGTCAAAGCAAAGAAAACACAAAGTCGTCCCATTCTTCTTCTCCAATTTTCTTTGTCGATGCTGGTGGTGGAGTCAATCATTGACCAGGGCTCACACTCTTCTCCCAACTTCACAATGGCAACACCACAATACCTACACTAATCTGACACACTTGAATCAGCAACCATTAAGATAAACTATCTCCCACTAAAGAAATAGTAGACGACTCCCACAAAGAGAGAAAGGCTAAGTAAAAGAAGAAAAAGCCACACTTGTTTTCATTTTTTGTTATCTTGTATGTATTGTGAGCTTTAAGGGGAACTAGTTATTTTATCCTTACGTTACACAAGATGATAATTATTAGATAATATAAGCAATTCAAAAAGATTAAACATAATTGTATAAAAAAGATTTAAACTATAATATTTGATCTTTTCACTATTAGAAAACATGCCTGCATCGAAGGCAAAAATTAGTTGGTAATGGTCAAAATATGTCAGAAAAGTATGTTGCCGACGAGGAAAATTTGGTCGGAAAATTCGTTAGAAATCGCCTTGTCGCTGATTTCCTACGGACAATCCATAGCCGTCAATAATCACCTACGGCTAAACATTGTTGGTAATTTTCGACGACTTCTGCTTCCAACGGCTGTTAGATTGCGTCGGTGTTTATAGACGCGAAGTCCATCCGTCGGTGATCACTGACGAACCGCCGACGGACGACGTAACCTATTGAAAAAAATTTAACTTTAAAGCCATCCTACTTAACCTGTTTACCCTACCCAAGCCCATATCCACCAACCAGTGCATGTGACCCGACCTGCATGTGTAAAGAAACTTAATTTCCTCACTATTTTTGCAAAAGGAGGGTTCGAATCCCACACCTGAAGGTTGGGGGCGAGTTTCCAACCGCTTGACTATTCTTCATTCTTGTTTCTTTTTTGCATGTATAATATATCTAACATATATTCCATAGTTTTTGCAATTTAAAAAATAAATAATATTATTGTGCATTAAAAATTTATACACTAGTTTTACAAATAATGAAAGAACCAAGTATTTGCAGGGATCACTAAAGTTTTTATTATATATATGTTTTTATTTGAGTAACCAAGTAAAATTTTTTGTATCATTAAAGACTTATTTCACTATTTTTTTTAGGAGAAGACTTATTTCACTACTTAATCATTAAGAGTAGAAATTTTTGGATAACATGTTTTGATGAGTAATTTTGATGTATGTAATTTTATATATGAATGTAAAATTACATAAATCACACTCACAGAATAATTTTAACGAATGAAATAGTATAAAAATTTGAAGAACAAATTACAAATTGTTAAATTTCATAAATTAAAACATACAGGCATTTCACCATACCATTTAATATTTCTTAGAAATTATTGAAAAAAATGTTGGATATTTCCGACGGCCTAAAAACCGGTAGGGAATTACGGACGCCATGGCTTGGTAAACCGATTGGAAATAGCCAACAGTAGGTAAAATCCGTCAGTAATTTTTGATAGTCAAATGATACCATCAGTACTTACCGGCAGTTGTGGGGTCTCCGTCGGTACTTAGCTACGGTCATTGGCCACCGTAGGTAATTACCGACGGCTTCTGGTTGCTGTCAAGAAATACCAACGACTTGGCCAGGATGTTGGTAAATACCGATGGCAGAGGTTTTTTGTCGGAGTTTACTGACAAAAAAGGTCTTCCATCGGTATTTACCGACTGCCTGGCCAAGTCGTCAATATTTCCCGACAGCACTTCCTGCCGCCGATAATTTCCGATGGGATTTTTTCCATTGGATATTACTGATGAATTTTTATCGACCATCGGTAACTACCGACGGATTGTCGTCCGTTGGAATTTTGGCGTCGGTATGGACATTTTTTCTTGTAGTGTTTGTGTGTATAAAGAAAAGCAATATAGGTGCTAACTGTAATACTATATATCAATTGAAGAAAATTTTTGGAGTATGTATTAGGCTGTCAGTGTATAACGCTCGATAAAATATATTACATTAGATAAACATAGTTAGAATAAATGATTAACGATAATAGATGCATTACAACATTTATCTTTAACACATATTATAATTTTCAGACATTTTCAATTTATAACCCTCGAAATATCCATATAAAATTTTCTTTAAGTAAACAATAACTTTTTCTACAAAAGAGCATGTTATTTATTGGCCCTTTTTTTAAAAAAACTTTCGTAATATGTATTAATGATATCTAATTTTTCATAACATACATATTCTACAGACTAAATATTTTAATATGTGAAAATAATTTAATTAGTGTTTAAAAAATTGAACATTCATGACTAAGTCAATTGAAAAAATTAGGAATTGACTAATACTGAAACCAGCCCAGAAAATAACATGACGGTGTGAGATAAAGACGGATACAGTTCACTGGTTCTCAATAAACTTTTTTTTCACTAATGATCTATTAAAATTTAAAATTTTTGGAAACTCAAAGCCCATAGCCAAGACCTTATTATGCATAACTATTCTCTAAGTATCCTAATATAGGCATAACTTCTCAGTTCTTTTCACTAAATAACTAATGTAGAATTCTCTTTCTATTCCCTAAGTCACATTTTCAATGGCCCTTAAACTATAATATTTGATCGTTTATGTGTATGTAAAAAAATGATATAGGTGCTACCCATAATACGATATCTTTCGTTAATAAAGATAAAAAATTGTCTACAAAAAAAATAAAACACTAAAGAAAACATTAAAGAAAATTTGCAAATACTGAAAACAATCCAAGGGTATGAGATAAAAACATATATGGTTCGCAGGTCTACAATAAACTTTTTTTCAATAATGATCTATTAAAATTTCAAACTCTTTGAAAGCTCAAGGCCTATAAGTAAAGGTCATATTAAGTATAATTATTCTTCAAGTAATTTAATATAGGCATACATTCTCAATTCTTTTCACTAAATAGCTAATGTGTGATTCCCTTTTCTATTTGCAAAGTCACATTTTTAATTGATCTTAAAACAGGAATAAAATTTCAATCCTCTTTAAACCTTAAAGATAAAAAAAAAATTATAAAATCAAATGTTCTCTTTCCACACTAATTTAAGTAAAAATAATTTATTTCAATTTTTAATTAAAATTGGTCTGATGACCTTGAATTGTTAGCTTTTTCAATTCGATGACAGGTCTGATTTTCTGAATATTGGCGAATAATAGAACCAATCTGAAAGTTATCTGACATGTGAGATAAAAAACCAAAAATTAAGAAAATCGATCAAAAATAAAATTGCTCAAGAAGATAAGTGAGAAGTTTAAATGTAAAGTCAGAGAGATTTGAGATAGTTCTTAGATAGATTGAGTTCTATTAGAGGAAAGAAGGAAAATGTAGATAAAGAAAGAGAGATATTTTTAGATAAAATGAAATCTCATTTGGTGATTAGAATTAAAAATTAATTGAAAATATAAAGGAAATGAAAGATAAAAAGGGAAATGAAAGACAAAAAGGAAATCTATAAATTGATAATAAACAAAAAAATTAAATTAAAAAGTAAAATAGAAATCAATGGCCAAGATTAATAGATTGAACTAATGGCCAAGATAACATATCCTGATTTAGCAAATGTTTTTGGGCGAAAAATTTGAAATGGAAACTATCATACTTTTAAATATATATATATATATTATATTCCTACCACACAAATTTATTTCAACACCACATTTTAAACTTTTTTCTTTATTTACTTAAATATCCATCGCTAAATTACATTAGTAGCCATTGTTAAATTTAATCCCCTTTTTTTTCTTCCACCACAATCATAATTATCTTAATTTGAATTCTTTTTAATAATTATTATTCTTTTCAATTCCTTTTTTTAGTAATCACTTACCACAATTTTGATTTATGATACGGCTCGATAATTTTAGATTTTAAAGATTTATTTTCTTTACAGTTTCATTTTAGTTCTTAACTTTTAAACGCCATTTCCTGAAGAATGATTTTAACCTTTTTCTTTTTAGTTTAGTATATATTGCTTTCTATAAGGTACAAATAGATTTTATAAGATTACTTAAGAATTCCAGATTCATGGAGCAGCTTGACAATCCTAATCAGGTTTCAATTCCATTTTTGTTTTTTTTTTTAATATTCTTCTTTGAGTTTGTGCCTTTCTAAGGAATTGTTGATGGCTAGAGTTGGAGTGGTTAGGCAGCCTATTAAGTCTTTGTGTTGGGATTGAGGCGGCTAGATGGTGGCACGGTGAAACTGACAGTGGTGGAGACCAGTTCTGAAACTGCCCTTTGTTTTGCCTTCTTGTCATGTACTCCGGCAACCCGGTTGCCTGTCACAATCTTTTGCCTAATCTGCTCTTTTTTTTTGCTGGATCATTTTCAGCGTCCGTTCGATGACTTCTTCTCTTTAAAACTGATTGTTGCCCCTTGGATACTAAAAATCATAGATGGAATGAAAATATAGATCGACCTTAATGGTATAGGTTCTAACTTTTTAATGAATTGGTTGTTTTCTTACATTGTTTGTGAGTCTATTTTCCGCTAATTTGTACTAATAGAAATAATGATTGGACAGAAAATTAGTTTGACAACTTCCAAACTTTGCTGCTATGTTTTTTATTTTTATTTTTTGCTGTCTTAAATTGTTTTGGTTAATTAATTAATTAATTACTTAATTAATTAATTAATGCATTGGAACATTAAAATAGGCTGTTATTTTTTAGAATGCTTTCGTGCGTAGTGACTATTCAGTTTTTAGAGTGAGAATCTACCTCTCTTTCTCTCTCTGCTAGAGATGATTGTATACTTCTAATAGTGTTTTCAGTTTTGCTAAGTATAATTTGCATAATGATTATAAGCATAATTTCTCACCAAAATGGTAGCGAGCATTTTCCTTGATTAAGAATTGATAATCTTTTCCCAATCAAAGTTTTGAAGAAAACTTTGCTGTTTTCCATGTTTCTAAACAAGTTGATTCCCTTAGGTAGTGCGAGGCTTCCCGGAAACTGCTAATTTCTTTGCCCTTTAACAAAATAATAATTTTTTTGCCAAATGGATATAAGCATAATTTTTCTTGATAAAGAAAAACATTTATCTGTTTTGAGCTTTTGTATGATTCTGTCATGGAATTCATCTTTCTGGCTATAATGTGGATTATATTAGACATAATTTTTTACTTTCAAATCAGTCTGCATTAGGTGAAAAAAAATAAAAAAAAAAAAGAGTAGAAAAATTATGAGTTTCGTAAGTAGAAAAATGGGGTTGAAAGCTGGAAGTTTGTCTTTATATGTTAATTTCCCTAATGTTAGACAATGCATGATTATGTTTGGGAGTGCTGATTTTATATTGGTCCTATTAGAAAAATTACTCTTAGCTTCTTCGAGTGTTCTATGATGATTAAAAAGTGGGCCCATAAGTAGGAGAGACGCCTAGCAAGTATTCGGCTTAAGGATTGGTGGACGACCCAGTCTCCGGCAATCTTCCTCTCTAATTTTTATTTGTGTTGAAGTAGTTTGCTTTGTCTTCGTGGATCTTTACACAATAATATGTTTATATTTCTTTATTTTACATGTATACAAAGATATTTTACACAATTTATAGTGATTGAAATTGAAAGAATTACCCATTTAAGGAAAAAAAGAAAAAGAAAAGAAATTGAAAAAATTATCTTTTATCATGTTGGTACTAATATGCTGTCTTTTATAAAATATAATCTCATTAGAGTATGCATACTTGATGCTATTTTGATAATTGAGTTTTGACAGGTTTGTTAATATATTTCTAAAAATATATACTTTCAGTGCATTGCACGGGTACATAAAACTAGTTTCTATTTAAAAAAAAAAATCTAGTCAAACCATTCACATCCACGTATTTAATATGACTCACTTGTATGGTACAAATTTCAACCATTCATCATTCTCACAAAACCTAATTAATTATATTTTTGAAAACTATATTCACAATACATTTCTATTTAATAGGACTCACTTGTACGGTACAAATCTCAACTATTCATCATTCTTACAAAACCTAATTAATTATGTTTTTGAAGGCTATATTCATACTACACTTTCTACCAATCACACCACATTTTATTTGCACTAAATATCCTTAGACTATATTTGTTTTTGAAAGAAATCCTTAGACTATATTTTTATATATTTGTATCCCAACTTTTTTGTTTTCATTGCATTTTTTATCTCAATTTTCAATTAATAAACAATTATTCCCTTAATAACTTTTCTTATTACAGAATATTTATGAATCTACTTTAAATTAATGAGAATATATGTAGTGCCATTTGATTTTCTTTATAACTTCTTTACACATTTTTAAATATTTAGAGCTCTTTTACAATCAAATTTTATGTAGAAAATGTTATCAAAATTATTATGTGATAATTAATGGGAGACTAAAGGGACGATAAAAAAAAAAAGCGATAGAAAAAAGTTGTGGATATAAATGTGGCAATCATTAAAGATTAAAAGCATTTAAAGTAAATATATAAGATGTTTTGTGGTTAGTAAAAATGTGGTCTCAATATAACAAGACTTATATGTTTTTAAACAAAAAAACACTTTTTAAACATCCACTTAATTATGTGGGATGGCACTGTAAATGGAAAATATATATATATATATATATATCTACAATCAAAAGGGCACTTGAAGCTCCACACGATGAATATGAATGTTTCAACCAAACCAACCGGTCGAGATGTAATAATTCATCACTTGACCGAACGCGTGGAGGAGAATCCTAATTTCACTGTAAGATTATGCATTGTGGTCCACATTGGATGCTACATATAAAAATTGACTCAAAGTCCTATTAGTTAAATTCGGGCGTGTGAAACATACACGCGTGTACCATAATTTAATTGCATGCACCAAACACTGACATTATGGCTCCAACCAAAACTCAACATTTTTTAAACTTAAAATTTGAAGTAAATGGTCCAACCCCAAGAGTTGGTAACACGGGCGCACAGTTGGCTCACGCGTGTGTAAGTCATAATCATACATTTCAATAATCTTAACAAACTTCAAAACTCGCTTTACTCGTCCTATTACATAAGATTGAATCGTATATAACAACTAGTTTTATAATAAAACATGTCACGTTGAATAGTACTAATAACATCTGTTTAGATTTAGTACTAGACATGTAGTACTGTATAGTGGCTTTATTTATTGATCGAATAATATAATTGACCTGCCCGACGTCGTGGATTCTATGTGTGAATTATGAAACAACATGTAGAAATAACCAATAGGACAATGATGGTAAATGAAGCGCATCTTAATCCGCCGTCGAGAGAAAGGAGCCAACAAATTATGAAAGCAAGTGCTTCAGTTAATTACTGATATAAACGAAATTAAGACCTTGATTAGAATAGGATCTAATTATCAAACTAATTAAATATTATAGAGTACTAATAATTAGTCATAATTATTATATACTTCTAATGATTCTTAATTATTAAGCTAAGCCTGTCAAAGTTGTAATCTTCCTGCCCGACAAATATTCTGTTTCGGCTACTTATATATAATATAATAATTAAAAATCGCATTAAACTAATAACTAAAAGCGGCTTTAAGGCACCAACCCACCAACCCGATTTTGTTCATATATTCCCTCTTGTTATTTTTCTAATTCTTGGTTGAAATTTCTCTGCTCATTCCATTGTGTTTCCACTAGTGAGTACCAAAAATATGTTTGATCGATTACGATAGTAATTCGTGTAATCACGATATTCTTTGTATCTATTAAAGAAGTCATATTTGCAGTTAATATATTGCTAATTTATAGTTAAGTGTATTAGAGTTGTTCCATTTGCGTGATAAGAGGCAGTATTTCTCCCTCAAAAAAAGAAAGGGTCAAAATAACAAACTTTTTTGGAGTATTCCTCTCTAGTTCCGATCTCCCGTTAGACATCTATATAGTGAGAGATTATTTGGGAGATTATTAGGAACCTACATGTGAGTTTTTAATGATCTTCAATCACATAATCAGCTATGGACATAAATATTGATAGATATTTAGTTGGAAATCATTTTTAAACTAGGGATATAAGTAGGATTGGTAACTTCTTTTAAAAAAAATGTAGGATTGGTGTAGGTGGGAAAAATTTATTTTCCTTTTTATTTTTTATTATTTTTACTATTTTTAGATTTTTTTTATCTAAAAAGTAATGGCAAAAATGTCATAAGGGATCCTATGTTGAAAAAATATTTGGAGACCCAACTGATACAAAGTGAAAACGTTGAGTACCATATGTGAAATTAATCCCTCCCATTAGAACTCATTACTGCCAACATAAGTCTGCACGATTGCTCCTTTGTAGCTGCTGGAGCCGTCCCCAAGCGGACGGCCAACTACACATACTAATAAAGAACTCTTTTTCTTTGATAAAAGTTATTTATTTTTTCCCTTTCGTAAAATTAACCCAAAAACATATTTTTGAGACTTCAGATTACTAGATGTTTTTATTTTAGGTATCATTTTCACTTCTACATATGTTGAGATTTTCAAAAAATAACCAACCTGAGGTGGATATATAACTTATGTTTTTTGATACAATTGAGAAAACTCTCCGTCAATTTGACTACTATTCTCCTTGAGAATAAGGGCATATAATGTTAATATGTGGAATAAGAATCGATGATGTATAGGGAGGCCAAAGGTCAGAACTGGGAAGACATCAAGGTGTGACAGATACTACATCCCTCGATTACGTTTGGCGAAAGAAAGTAGATTATATTGTTTTGATTCATTTGGATGTGTGATCATTATTTATTGTTGATATCTTTTTTCAAGAAAAAATCTATCAAAGTCTACAACATTAATTGTGTAAAAATTATTATAAACTAGAAGAAAATAATAGAAAATAGAGAGAAAAGTTAGAGAAGAAACACATAAATTGCATATTCATTCACAACACATAAGGTCTATTTATACACGTACATGTTTGTTGCCCAAGAAGACTTGGAGCCCAAGAAGACTTGGAGCACAAGAAAAGCAACCTGGAGTGACGGCCAAGAAAACTAATTCTATAGCTTCTAGGTTTCAAGGGCAAAATAGTCATTCATATTATAATTAATTTATTTACAACACTCCCCCTGAATAATTATTCTATACAATAATTGTCTCATCAAAAACCTCATTTGGGAAAAACCCAGTAAGAAAAATCTACCAAACTAAGGATAAAAGAATACAATTGGTTCTGATTAACTTTGGAGTGTTCAAGTGTTGCCTCATTAAAACCTTGCCAGAAAAAAATCCAGTGGGACAAAAACTTATCGAAGGAAAAAGTTTACAGCTACTACCCTGATTTCAGCCAACAATAATTCTCGTGTTTAGCTATCCATATATATCCAATATCTTCAATACTTAGAAATATATTCTGTTTCAAGCAGTATCAACTCTTCAGGAGTTTTATACGAAAGGTTAATATCATATGTTACAGATATTTATTACACAAAAAATATGTCCCGTTAAAATCCTATAAGAAAAAAAACACAATGAGAAAAAAATCCAAGTGAAGGAAAAAGAGTACATTATTCTTTGGATATGTCATCGATGTTGTCTCGTTAAAAACCTTGCTAGGAAAACCCATTGGGACAAAACTTTAGCTAAGGAAAAAAAGTACAATGCGTACTACTCTCATATTAATTGATAATGTATACAAGAACTTTAAGTTCTTTATATGTTTCATTCAAGCATAACAAATCTAATGACATATTTGCATATATTGCCAGCCAAATGAAACTTCAGGTTTCAATAACATCCACCACATATTTAATGCTCTTTTAGTATAATTATCGATTGCCATATTATTGACATTATAAAAATAAGAAAGATTGTCTTTTTATCTTGACAAGTATTCAATATCAACAATTTTGATAAAATTGATTCATCATCCTCGCTATTTTTTGAGCTCATGAGCATGTGTAGTCGACTATTATTTCTTGTCGATTCCATATGATCTCAGTATAGACATAACTTATCGAGATCGGAAGAGCGCAGTAATTTCAAGTACCTGAGTCTCTTTAGACATTTTTTAATTAGTTATGCCTATATACTCTTTTTAAGTATATGCCTCAAAAGAACCATTACATGTATCTACTCCATATTCCTTTAATAGATGTTTATTTTGGAATCGATCAAGTCATGCTTCAGACATATTATTAATATTCCAAATCTTCTTATAGGATTTTATATCAATCCAAAATAGAGCATTTAACATAGTATATATATATTGGCAACTATGCAGTCAGTAATTTGAAATTCATACAATTGCAGACTTCAAGTTTGCATTATACATGCGAGGATTACAATTACGCATTTGATATTCTTGTTAACAATTGTCAATTCCTTTCCCTAATGCTGAGAAGACTGTTCAATTTAAGAAACAGTCAGAAAAATATGATAAAATCTTCATCCTTCATGGATGAAACATACAAATAAAGATTCAGATACACCCCATATTCTCAGCATTACACTAATGTCCATCTTAGTACAAGTGGTGGAACGACTATACATATTGCACTTATCAACTTTAGATTGAGGCTTCTGACTGTAAGCCAAATATGGGGTATGTCATATACTCTATTAGCATCTTACATAAGAATTGCTGCAAGTGAAAAATCAATATCACTTAAACACAAATGATTTGTTCTCAATTTGGTGTAGCAAATAAATTGAAGCGCGTATAATATTATTTTACTAACCAAAGGAAATTAATATCCCAAATAATATATGAATATTAATGACTTTTAGGATAAAATTCACTAGCAAGATACATATGTTTTATGATATCTGGGTGTTTCACTCATAATCAATCAATTGAACAAATATTCTCACAAACTTCTGCTTACGAGTTTGACATGCGACCTTTGATTGATCCAAATTCTTAAATAATCTAGAAGGTCACATGGAGGGTGAGGGGACCCACACGGTTCACCCTGAATACTTTCCAGATATATTTGGAGCTCAGTTCTATATAGTTAGTGATTATTAATAATCAAATTGCCTGAGAACTTGCAGCACACGAGAATTTTTTTAAGTGGAAGAATCTTCTAGATCTTTATATGATTCTCGATAGTTCTTATCATCAACAAATCGGGAAGGTCTAACCGGTCATGCCAAATAATAAAATTTCTATAATATTGAACTTCTGGTACAATATAACAAGTAATGTATTTGAACTACAAACCATAGAAGCAAGAGACATCAGACTTTCAATCAAAGACAATGCCGCAAGGGACAATACTGACAAAAGGTTGTTGACTTTATATGAACTATCACTAAGGTATGTAATATGGCATGATCCCAAACAAAGATTGGAAGTTAGAAAATGGTCTAGCAATTAGTTGAAGATATTTAATAAACAGTTCTACTAGACCATTTTGAGTGTGGATATGAGCAACTAAATATTCAAACTTAATTCTGATTTTCATGCATTAATCATTAAATGTTTGAAATCAAAACTTACCAGCATCATCAAGTCAAACTTTCTTGATTCTAGGAATTGAGCCTTTTAGTTTTATTCTATGAGCAAATAATCTAGCAAACGCTGAATTTATAGTAGAGAACAAACGAACATAGGATATCTAGGAGAAGCATCAACCAATACCATAAATTGACAAATGGTCCACATACTGGGTATATTTACCCATATATACCTATAAATTCTTTCTAAGAAAATTGGAGACTCAATATTAACCTTCATACTCGTAGGTTTGATGACTAATGTATCTTGCTCACAAACTTGGTACTTCTGGTTCTTTAGATTGTACCCATGTGAATTATCTACCGCATCATAGTTGCTTATGTATGCCCAAACCTATCATGTCAAGATATAAGTTTTTTCAGTCAACAAACTTCACGTTCGTGACATAGTTTGTCTCAATTGCTTTTATGAATGTATAATACATTCTAGATGGTAGTATTGAGAATTTTTCCTTTATCTGCTTTCAGCCTGATACAAAAGAATTTATACAAAAATTTTATTATCTTTTTGCATTATCTCAATATAATATCCATTAAATATCTTTAAAAATCAGTAAATTTCTCTTGAATTTATTAAACTGAAGTGCATCATTAATATAAAATTTAGTATTACTTCTCAAAATAATACAAGCTCTTCTAGATATTTTGATGATGTTCAATGTACTTGATATTGCCTTAACATTATTTTCAACTAATGTTAGTTTCATAAAGTGTCTTTTGTCTTGAAGAATGATATGTATAATTGCACTGACAATCAAGGTACTAATACGTCCTTTTAGGTCAGCAAAATAGTCAGAAACCTCAAAGTGAGTCATAATAACTAGACTGTCATAACCAAGGAAATTAGTTTCCACTTGCCATTTTCCTTAGATATAGTTGTAGTAGAGATCTACGAAATATTTTATTGTACGACATGTAAGCGCTCAACATCCTTTTATGCCACGTCTAAAGAATATTCTTTATACTCATTTTTAGATGAGCTATTATTATTAGATGCTTTATACATCTTGCTGGTAGGGCTTTATTCATGAGTTTTTTCACGTCTTCACATACGGTTCACGATGAGATATATCATTTGTTTCAGGCAATGCAATGAAACCAGTGGGGACGTAACTCATGATTTTTCATATATTATGTAGATATTTGACAGTGAAGTACTCAACTTTGAGTTAGACATCATAACGAAGTACACTAAGTACTATTGCACAATTCTTAGATGTGCTTCCTTCTTTTGTTGTCTTACCCAAGCCACTTGAGGTCTATAATATCAATGGCTCATGACAAATAATTCTTGACAATATGTCACGTGAAACTAACTAAAATTTGGTGGTATTGGCTATTTGTGTAACAATATGATATATAACGTTATAAATTCAATATCAACAGGATATGAATATTTATACCATTCTTCAGGGAGTATTGTTTCAGATATCACCAATATCTACAGCCATCAAAACACATGCTAGTTCAAGAGTATAGTAAATTATACTTTTAGAATCAATTTAAGTTATTACTACTTCAAGAGCAATATATCTATAATTTTTAGAAATATTAAACTACCAAATAAATTAGATTCTTAGATTCAACATAAATTACTCTTTAGGAGCATGTAATATTCTTCAGAATATTACAATTCGTCGTGCTACTTCAAGAGCAACAACTTGTTCAACCTAACTAAATTAATTGACTAAAAGTAAATAATTGAAAAACAAATCAATAATGTATATAATGATTAATAAAAAGAGATTATTGCTTCATAATGAGACATACAAAATATTCTTCAAGAATATTTATTTACTGTATTGTTTTCAGGAAAACACATATTTAAATCTCATATATCGTGCTTTTCAAATGCACACCATATTAAATTAGAATATGATGAGATCATGTTGTGTTCTTCAGGAATTAAAGCGTATTAATCTTAATAATCTTTAGGACTATTAAGAATTATAAAATCGTATTTCTTAAGGAATTACGACAAATCTTATATGACTTTTCTAATGCCAATCATATTCTTCTGGAATATAAGATATAATTGGTGATTCTTCAAGAACCACAAAAATAATATATGTCAAGACTCTTCAGGAGCTAATCATATTCTTTGGATATTCTTCTGGAATATGGATCATAAATAATGATTTTTCATCGATCACAAAATATATTATCTAAATGACAATAATCTTCAAGATTATTAGTGAAACTTTAAATATCGTGTTTCTTCTGGAAACAATGATAAACATAAATCGATTAAATGATTTCTAAACATTCAAATAACACAATAATATAGACATCATTCATCCATGGATGGAAATTACTAAACAATAATAAGTTAAAAATATCTTGAATAACAATCCAATTAAATTGGACTACATTTGCGAACAACCTTAAATTTTTTTTCAAAATTATTACTACCATGAAAAATTGAGAAACTAAGACCACGTAGGATATAAATTGAAAACAGTTTTGAGAAAGATAATCGTACTGATAACGTATTATAAACTAGAAGAAAATAATAAAAAATAGAGAGAAAAGTCAGAGAGAAAACTCATAAATCGTATATTCATTCGCAACACATGAGGCCTATTTATATACATATATGTGTATTGCCCAAGAAAAACTTGAAGCACAAGAAAAGCAACCTGGAATGACAGCCAAGAAAACTAATTCTATGACTTCCACGGTTTCAGGAGCAAAATAGTTATGCATACTATAATTAATTTATTTACAACAAAAATCACTTTTTTAAATAAAAAAATGTAAAAATCTCATATATTTTAGAATAGTACCTTCTTCTTTTACGCACACACAAAAAAGAAATAAAAAAAAAACTTGCCCAAAGTTTCACAAGATATACACGTGATCCCATATGACGGACATTGACTTAAAAATAACTTGATTTTCATTCACGCGTCGTACGGACAATACCAAAGCAAACTGTATGTAGGGGTTAATATGTAAAATTGAATAACGTATGATTAGTTACTAGTGAACCATAATATTTTTCTTTTGATCTTTGTCGTAGACTAATACTTATTATGTTAAACTGGATATAAAATGTAATTACGCGACCTTCGAAAATAAAGCATTTAATTTACTTAGTAACTATATTAAGATAGACATTTTATAAACGTAAAATGTCAATTATAAACTATTTATCAGAAACCATTTTATTTATTTCTTGAGTGAATATCTTAGAACATCCCGAAATATAGGTAAATAACGTTTACATGATGATAATAAATGATTGTTAGATGATCACAAAATAAATAAATAACTTAATAAATACTTGGTATAAATTAGTCCAATTTTTTATCGAAACTTTTAAAATAAACTAATTCTGCTTGAAAATGATAAGATTATTGATAATATGCAAGAATTGCTTAAATTATCTCCAAATTTATCTAATAAAATTCTATTTAATGAAATAGTGAACTAATAAAATGCAATTCAAGTAGACCGCAAAAGAAATTAAAAATTATAAAAAAATAAACTATTATATAAATAACACACTTATTAACTTGATTTCGTTCTAGAATCCAAATAGGTTTAATGGATATATATTTTGCATTCATATATTTGCATTCCTAATTTAAGTTCTTAAATATAATCAAGTACATATTTATGAATTCACACAAGATAAATATATAGAAATTGGTCCACATTTAGAATCGGAATGTCACGCCCCCAATTTTAAAGATAGCAGAAGCATTTAAATATTTATATATCTCGATTCAAAATCGAGGGCGAGACCTTATAAATACGATTCAAAAATATTGAGGCGCTTTCGCTGCGCACTCTGATAAGTAAATGTACTGTGGGCTACCCACAACGAAACATCGGCCACGCACCAAAGCTTAGATCACATACATGTATCTCCTCTATCCTTGGGACAATTCGGCTACAATACTCTAAATTCAATTACAATACTCTAAATTCAATACCTACATGATTGTAGAAGAGAGGGGTGAGTACAAAGTACTCAGTGAATAACAACATGCATTGGCCCATGCAAAACGATGCAAGGAAGATTAACAAATGACAAAGATACAAATCTCAGGCACATCACTAGTTTAGTTTCTACCCGGAAGTCTCGATATAAATGTACAAATGGCCAAGACCACACAGTAAGGCTATAGTACCACAAAGCAATACAAGTACAATTCAAACACAGGTAGATAGCGTTACTAGCGAGACCCAAGTGCAAAAATAATAGTTTATCCAATAACAAGTGTGCACACTTAGATATCAAATGTCAAAGCAATACAATAAAAGCATAGGAAGCAATTACATATTATCGAATACCAAAGAAAATTAAGGAAGGCACGAGTTTCGAAAAAGAAGAGTCAAGGCACTTGTTACTCATAAGAAAAGCATGAGTTTTGTATAAAGAAAAGGAAGAACCAAGACATGTGTTACTCACAAAGAATGCCAAAATCAATTTAACAAGAGGGAGAGAGTCAAGACACATGTTACTCACCTTTTTAATTTGATCTTCCCCTCTCCATAGTCTTTCTTATTCATAATCTACTCATTTGTTTTTTCCAATTAAATACTAGATTTTTATAAATAGAGAATAATATATATTTATAGGCGTAAAGGGACGTGGAGGCATGGGTAGAGGTGTAGGTGGAGGGAGCTTTGAATCAATTGGTGTTTTATAGAGTTTAAGAATTATTTGTATTTAATTAGCCATTGAAATCCACTAATAACAAATTTAACAAGTGTCCTAGACACTTGGCTATATTAGCAATTAATTAATTATAAAAATAGCATAGTTTTGACACTTGACAAGACTATCTTCATTTATTAATTACAAAAACGACATGTGCATTATACACTTGGTAAAAAGAACAACCCATTATTTATAGAAATGGAAAATGTCCTATAAATTTGGCAAAACTAGCACCCTCTACTTATTACAAAAAGAACATATGTCTTATAATTTAGCAAAGTTTATTGTAAATTTTTGCGGGATGTTACACGGAGTAATCAATTTTATTTCATATATGTGACATGCATGATGATAATAAAATATTGTTAAAATGATCACAAAATCGATGAAACGGGAGCCCTTCCAATTCCAGACATTCTTCCCATCCAAAGAAATTAAATCTTATCTGTCAATCAATAATTTTAAATGAATTTGAATTATCACAAACCCGAAGAAAAAATTTGAAGATTGAAATCATAAAGGAAAATTGAAATCGGAGTCAACCAAATTTAATCAAATCAATTTAAATTAGAACAAGAAAGATAAAAACAAACTCAAAAAAATCTAAAATGTCCCCTAAATTGCAGTTTTTGAGGGAAAATTACGTTACAACTTTACCACAAACTAATTTTCTTTAATTTAATTTATATTATATTACTAGATTTTTACTCGTGTGTTACACGAAAAGAATTTGTATCAAATTATATTAAAAATTAAATAATTTGAAATTTCATAAGTAAATTTATATGATGAAATTTTATAAGGTTACATTACCCAATACAAGTAAAAAAAATTTTAGCATCAACCAAATAATAATAATAATGTAATTGTATTCTTGACATATTAAGGTAACTATAATTTGTGGTAAATTTTAATCCAGTTGTTACTGTTAACGCAAATAAATATCATTTTATTTTTTGACGCTATTTTTATTCAGAACTAATAAAGTTAGAGAACATGAAGATGATATAAATTAATAGTACATAAAAGTATTTATAATTTTTTAGAAAAAATATTCGTAATTATTAATATTCATACTCAAAAAATTAAGAAAAAATACAATTATAATTTTCAATTTACTAAAACGAATGATATATATCTTTAATTTTTATTAATTGTAAATTACAAATTGCAACCACATTGACATATATGCATTGATTAAATAATTGGATAATCAAATTTATTCATAATTTAAGCAATTCAATAATAATTATTATCTATTAGTTATTAAATTCAATGGTGAATCTTTTTTTTAAAAATTTTGAATGATGAATCTGATCCATTATCATGTTCTACCATTTGATTTAGAAAAAATGGAAAAGGCGGAAAGAATAGAAAAAAATAAAAAAAGAAAAGAAAAATCTAGAAGAGTACATAAGTTACCGCAATAGGAAACAAAATATCAAAAAATACCCCACTAACAAATTTTTTGTAGGAAAACTACGATACAAAGTTTGGGTACTTTTATTAATATATAGATATATAGATATAGATGTGATATATAGAATAACAAGATCCTTCCAAGTGCATGTTAGTTTAAGTTTTTTTTCTCTCTCTTTTTTCCCCCACACATGTAGGTTGATCTATATTTTAGTATGAAATTGAGTTGAATTCAAATCAATCTATAAGATGTATAATATATACTTGAGTTGTACGTAATTGTTAATACTAAAATATAAAAATAAAATAATTCAATAAGATAGTCTGGTATGCTAATGATACCAAATGTCTGGTTTTTAAACTTTTTTAATATGATGATGAATACACCACTTTTTCTGCTCAACCAGTACACAGAACCAGATATGACTTAACAGAAATCAGTAGCAACACACTGCTAAACACAGTTTGATTGTGAATGATATATTCAGATGGTAATGATTCAAGTGGTGACTAGGATGCCGACTATGGGCTACCTATAGCATCTATAGGGCTAGTCTAAAATCCAAATGCTACATGCTAGACCGACATGCACCGTTCATGGGGATCTCAAGATATGAGTGATGACTGTCACTTGGGTCGACATGTCTTCCTACACATCATCTTCCCCCATCCCGCCATTATGTGTATCATACAAAGCCACAAGTTATTTTACATGTCTAAGGTAAAAATAATTAAAGACGGTGAGTTGATCATGTCAAATTTAGTTGTCCTGGTATTATTATTACTGTTTAACGGTTTTTTTAAGGTAAAACATTCAAAGTTAACGTTTAGGAAAAGTATGTGGTGTAGAAGACCTCTCTCATGTGTTTAACCTTTAATTCTAGAATTTGGCTTTTGATGGATAGCTAAAAAGATGGTGCATGTTGAATCAGAAATGTAATATATACATGGGTGCTATAGACGTGACGGCATGATCTACAAATCTCACAAGTAGGGATGGAGGTGTGGGGTAGCCATCCTCTTTTGTGACTACCCTATTTTTTGAAAAAATTCAAGCTTATTAAACTCTTCACAAACATATTCAATGTATATTTTGTTGGCCTAATGACTATCAAAATTGTCTCTGAAAATAACTCATGTACCTAATTAAATCACGATAAATGCTATGAAACTTAACTACACGCCCTGCTGTTACAATAAAAAATAGTCTATTACACTTTGATCTCAATAACAATGAACAGGAACGGGTATTTTAGAACCCGCTATCTGGTTCTATATGAAGTTTAATACTATCAATCACGTTACATCTCGAAAGTGAAGCAAATAGCCTCATCAAGTTGAACATCATGTGATTGCATGCACTATTTGACTTGGACTGGCCCCCATGGGGATTATCACAATCTTTCAATCGGTTAAACATTTTCTCTCTCCCACAAGGAATCACGTGTTGAAAACTGTAATTTACCCCTTGGAATCATTTGACCTATTTATATCCTAACCAATCCTAGGCAATGCTGCTTTATCTAGATTTCTAGACAAAAAGGCCCATTCTTAGCCTGAATTTGGCTACTAATTATAATTAGAGGGAATTATAATAGTAGGAAATTTTTCAATTTGTTGAAGTTTGGTTAAAAAATTTTTCACTATGTGCCATTTCATATCCAAACTATGTGTATTTTAAATCGACATGACATACATCTATGTATGCTATACAGGTGAAAGTTTTTTAACAAAATTTTCAAGAAGTTCTTGAAATGGACGCTATAATACTAATATAATATAAGAATTGTACTTGTATGGACACTCGAAAGCCAATGGAATGGGCACTTTCAATGATGTCAAATCATTGAGAGGAAAAAAATCATTACTGCTTTGTGAGTACCGAAGATAAGGCACTCCTCACAAATCAAGAAATCACATGTATGTTTAAAATACTGATTTTATGAATCTATATACGTCAGTTTTCTATTTCGCCAATATGACATAATATGGAGAGTACCAAATATCTATTGATCAATAAGTGTTTAGTTCTAATGACCTCCACGTGTTTACACAAATACAATTATTACAACCGTTAAAATAAAATTAATTAAGTGGCAAATGCACCCTAGTAATTTCTTCTCCTTTTATTATTATTATTATTATTATTATTATTATTATTATTATTATTATTATTATTATTATTATTATTATTATTATTATTCTGGCAATCTAAACTTGCACCACCACCATTATTATATTTATTTAATTAACTGCAGTCGGAGTCACATCACTAGCGGACATTACAACCGACCAAACATATGAGTCCACAAAAATCCAATGCACAGAGACCAATCTCATACATACCACGGAACGTACCAACTCAACCATCCTTTTCTTTTTTTTTTCCTTTTCATTTTACCATTTCGAGCTTCTAGCTACATCCTACTTGACACACCAAGTGTTGTAAAATTTGAGTTCCAATTTTTTCTTTTCTTTTTTTCTTCCACGATATTTCTCTGTTCGAATATTTTCATGTGCAACTATCACGACCATTTCAATTAATTAATTACATTTTTTGTTGTCTAATGTTGCCCGTGTATAATAAGTTACTTTCTTAATATATTTTTCAGATAGAATATATCTTAATTAAGAGCTTGTTTGATCCCATTTATTTGAGAAATTTATAATGAAAAGAAGGATAGAATGTGTATTAGAAATATAAAAAAGTATAAAATATATGGTTATAATTGATCAATTGTCAAATTAAATGTTAAATAACAACGAATTTCATCAACTACCATCTTGGTTTGGCTAATTTTCAAAATTGTAATAAACATTTTATCTTATATATTAAACTCTAGCCGTCATTGGACAATGTTGCTTGAATGGGTTTTCACATGCTTACATTTTTATTTTATTTTTTTTGGAAAACCATTTGTAAATGCCACTTACAAATTCTTCCATGCATTGCACATTCATTCATCCATATAATAATAATAATGGTAAAGTGAACATTAATTTTTATATAATTGACACCAAGAAACTGCACCCACACGCACCCTCGACCATACAAACCTTGAGTGACTACCCTAGTTTGCTTTTACAAAAAGATATATAGTATATATATGTGCTATGTATACATATCTAGTCCCGTTATAGAGTCAATTATTGAAGCGTATATGACAGGGATAAAATTCTAACCATTGACCTTTGACGTGCACTAATTGGGTCATGAGAGGCTGAGAACTGATCCTTATTAAAAGTAGAATCTGCAGTTAACATCTTATGATATCCAACAATTGGTTCTCGTATTTGTGCGTGTGTATATCGAAAGAGAAAAATATATGATACTCTGATAATACTCCCTAGATAAGCAATAATCCTCGTGTGAATTTAAAGGTGTTGATTTGTTATTTAATTTTCCCAAGAGCAGCAAATATCCCATTCCATTCCATACTCTTGAAAATATAGTTTTTTTCAGGGGAGAGAGAGAGAATCTGAGACATTATTCTTGCTTCTCATCACCTTCCTAAAAACACAAAAACATTCCTCAATCTCCTCTTATTATAAAAGAAATTAAATTCTCCTCGTACGGGTTAGTTTGATCCCAACCAAGAACTTAGGCTTCATTGATTATCTTGTTCCTTTTTTTCTCTGAAATCTCTAGTCTTGGGTTTCTTGATTAATTGATCAATTCATTAATGGGTTTAAGTAGTAAACAGGTTTCAGGCGACGAAGGGTTCGATTGGACCGGAACCTGGCAGCGATCCGAAGGAGCGGATCCTCCTAGACCACCACCTACACGGCGGAGCAACCATCAATCGGAGCCTAATTTGAAGTGTCCGAGGTGTTACTCGACAAACACAAAGTTCTGTTATTACAATAATTACAACAAATCTCAACCTCGTCACTTCTGTAAAGCTTGTAAGAGGCACTGGACTAATGGTGGCACTTTACGCAACGTTCCCGTTGGCGGTGGCCGGAAAAACAAGTGGCTGAAGACATCAAATCTGGCTACTAAAGCAACTTCCTCCACCACTTTTGCCGCCGCTGCTCCTGCCAACCCCACCACCTTCTCTTCCTCCACTATTCTTCCCTTTGGTTCTTTTGGCAATATTAATGGCTTTCCCGGGAAATCCGTCCTCGGAAACAATGGATCAGCTTTTAAGAATCAAAACCCAGAATTTCAATTCTCAAGTATAAGCAATTTCGACGTTGATCACTCATCATCTCTATTAATTCCGGCAAGCTCCTATGCCGGAAACCGCCCTGACGCGGCGGAGGAATCAACGATTACAACCATAAATCCCAGCACAAGCTCTACTCCGGTGGAATTCCCATGGGGAGATCCAAGTACGGATTGTGCCATTGACGTTCCAAATTACTACTGGAATAATTGGAATGATGTTGATTTGTTATCTTCGTCTGATCTGATCAATATATCATGGGACGATACAGAGGTCAAACCATGAAGAAGTCGAAATCTCAAGGCATATTTGGTATGCAGCACTCCACTCTAAAGTATTGTTAACAAGATTTTAACTTTCTCCTGTAAATCTATCCATCCCTCCATTTTTACTAGCTGAAATCCTATATTTATAACTAGTTTGGCAGCTAGCTAGCCGTATGGATTGGACAGACAATTTAAAATTTTGCACAGAATTCGTAGACGAGTGCCACTGTTTTCAATCTGTACAACTAGTTGATCACTTTCGTTGTTAAATATAAAATTTTCTAATTTACCGAACATGTAATGAGTGTACGTGTATCTTTTGTCACATGCACCTCTATAATTAAAATCTATGTCCAGATGTGGTTGTCACAATGTGTAACTATCATAAATGTAAGTATATAATGACTGAAGCTGTCCTTTTTAGCATCAGCGTCAGGTCATATTAATATTAATGCATGTCCAGTTTGTGTTTGTTTCAATTCCCCTTGAGCCTTCTCTATCAATTTATGTAAATTTGTCCAAGCTCAACTCAGTTACACACAAGAATCTAACATCGGTTGATCTGCTTCTATTATAATACAGCCTGATACTGTACAGTTGACCTTAATTAGCGCTGTTTTGGGTTGGGGATGGATGGATTTTGATAGGTATGCAAGGGACGAATGGGACCTCTTCCAGCTGGGTAGGGAAGGACGGATGTGATGGAAGATTCTTGTGGATCTAGCTATGTGTGTAGAGGTCTTAATATTAACCTAGATTTTCAGAGATGAAACATTTTTCAGCTAATAGAAATCAAGAAAATAGAAGACATACATACTTGGTAGGATCATCACAGAATTAAGGTAGCTCGAGCATAATTTAAGTAGGTACGCAAAACGTCATTTTTATTTACACATTTCATTTCATCTGCAGCTACAAACTACTTACAAGCCATTATTTCATAAGCAGGCGTACGTTGGTGTCACAAATTTATGCACATTAATTAAAACATGATCTAATGAATCAATGAGATATATGATAGAGACAAGGGAACAAGGATGAAAAGATTCTTGCTTTTCACTTGTCATATCCCATGAATTATCTTCCCCCACACATATATAGGCATATATATAACCCCACCAACGCTCTATAATTAGGGTTTCTATTGGGAAAAATAATTTTGTTGAAAGAATGTGCAGTTACGAAGATGAAAGAAATGTTATTCGATTGCATGGCCAAAAGAAGTAAAAAAAGAAAAAGATTTATATATTCGACATAATGCGTGGTTAAAAAAAGGGGGAAATTTACAAAAAATATCTCTCCCAAACAGCTATTAAAGTGTTGTTCATGGTTCAAGTTCATTGTATAGTTATCCACAGATATAAAGCACTCAAATGAATGGAATCTTCGTCATAATTAGTAGTACATATTAATAAACCCCCAACAAGAATCATACTAACAAGAAAGGGTATCAAGAAATAAAAGTTGCGTTTGTAACAAGTACGATTCCATTTTAAGTAATTTAATTTTGCTACCGCTCAAATAAATTGACGTTTTAAGAGGCGACATGCAAAGCGATAGGGACCCCCTTCTGTTTGTCACAAATGCTGAAGGAATGCAACGTAGATAAATCCACTCAAATGTCAAGAGATGAGAGAAATTTTAATTGAATCAAGTACTTTACTTATTTGATATCACTCGCGATTATTATATATAACGACTCATATTGCTGGACACTAGAATAATAAAAAAGAATTCATTTTTCTACAATTAATTATGTCGTGTACTACCAACGTTGTGCTTAACAGTTATAACACTAGTCTAAGTGTGACAATCGGTGTGACATTAAATAACAAGTGAAAATAGAAATCAAAGGTTTTGTTCAATAACATTCAAATGCATCAATAGTTTTATAGCAGTACTTCTAAGAGATGCTATCGCACATCCTGTCTCATGTAAGTGTATAAATACACGCCACATGACCAACATGCAAGGAATAGGATGAAAATTTATCCAAGATTAGATAACTACGCATAACAAGTGAACTTCAAATTTACATTTTGAATCCAAGAGTCACGAAGTGTCTCCATGTGGGGTCGTCACTGCAATTGGCACCATTTGCCTCCATATTTAGTTTTAATCCGGAGACATTAGGTTTATTTGGCGTCTTTCCCTTTAGTAATTTGCCTACAGATTTATAGACTCACATGTAGAGTCTTGTCTATGTAAATTAAATTAGTGAAGAGAACGATGCCCCGCCTCATACATCCAGTGTTTCGAGATCAAAATAGACATCCTAACAAGCAACGTAAGGAAGATTGTTAAATTGGGCTGGTAAAATTACAACACCGTAAAACTATCATGTACA